>CAKNYM010049445.1:0-50886 GCA_932195095.1 Andricus curvator
CAAGTTTATTGCCATGCGTGAGCCATGCAAACTTTTTTCACGCGGGTTCATACAAACTGTCATATTCCCTTTACCAGCATTCATGCAAATTATATTAGGTTCTTTTTAAGGAAACCATCGTTATCTTGAAACCTTCAGAAATTTTACGATCAATACGACTTATGTGCAAACAATTTTTATCAACAAAGCTCTTTCACAAGTTTAAAACCTTGTTTCGGAAATCCTGTTGATCTAATATTGGAATTTTGTGTATACTTGATTCAACATCTTCGACTATTTCCATCATTTGTTTCGATTTACTTTTAATCACATGGTTACTAAAACCTTTACCTAATTTGAGAATATCTGTAACTGAATCAGGAATTTGAATATTTGCCAAATTTACAAACCAAGGATCCTTATCTTCTTTTTCAAAAATCTTGTGTAAATTTAAATTTTGCTCTTGAATATTAGTTTGTTGATCAATCAAAATAGAAAGTTTGTTCTCATGTTTTTTATCATCATTTAAAAATCTTCGATTTAGGAAAATCTAATGTTTTAAAAGATCAATGATCTTATCTTGTGGCAAACATACTTCTAATTCACTTTTGATTCTGGAAATTTTTACTTTTACAAAATTAACATGATTTGAAACATCCTTGATCAGTAAATTCAGCATTGAGAATTTGAAATTCTTTAAAATATGTTCAAATTGTCTATTGCAAACATTACTGTGAAAAGAAAAATCTCGAAATTTGTTATCCAAGAAAAATATTTTTTTAGGTAAAACATCATTTCTGCGACATTCAAATCAAAAACCTTTTCTGAAGGATACTGCCTCTTAATTTTTGTTTGATATCACACCATAATTTAACCTTTCTGAAGGCTTCAGGACAATATGCAACTTTGATCTGATTAAAAAGCATCATTTCAAAAAAAGGGTGGTTAGAAATGACCTCCAATCCAAGTCAGCTAAATTGAAATTTAAGAATTTTAAATTAGATTAAAATCAATAATAGATTTAAGACTTTCACGATGATCCATTATAATAAATTTAAATTAAAAATTCAAAGATTTTTCGGGTTTCAATCGTGTGCGAAACTATGAATGTTGCCGACGTTTCGTGAACATTGCAGTTCACTTCTTCAGGGCTGACCTGAAATGTTGTTCTTAGGTATGTATTTTCTACGATGCCTGTGATTGGCTAGAGCGCCCCCTGGTGTGGGCTGGTTGAACTTGATTGGCCAATCAAGTCTTTTTTAAAAAACCCGGGAGGACGGAAAGCCAAATCGGATTGGTATTATATCCATTGTCCCTATTGATGTTATTAGGGTGTTTTAAGATTTCGATTGCTTCTCTATGTTTTCTTGGAAATTTATTGTACGTTTTTGCGATTACGGTTGTTTTTTCAAATAAAATGCTATGTCCTGTTTCAATATGATGCTCAGCTACTGCTGATTGCGTGAAATGTTTTAGCCTGACTTTACTCTCATGTTCTTTTACACGTTGACTTACCGCCCTCCCGGTTTCTCCAATATAGACTTTGCCACAAGAAATAGGGATTTTATATATTCCCGGATCACTGAAAGGTTCTTTTTTATCTTCAGTGTTGTTTAGAAGTTGTCCTATTTTTGCAGGTGGTTTAAATATGGTTTTGATGTTGTGTTTGTTGAGAATTCTTCCTATTTTTTCTGTGATACCTTGAATGTAGGGTAGGGTGGTGGTCATTTTTCTCTCTCTTTCTTCAGTAGGTTGTGTTGACTTGTTTTGTTGAGTGTATTTTCTTATTGCTTTATTAATTTGTTTGTTTGTGTAATCGTTTTCTATTAGGGATTTTTTAACATTTTGTAGTTCTTTTTGTAAGTTATCTTTATCTGTTATGGAGACAGCTCTGTATACAAGGGAATTGATGACCGATTGCTTTTGAGATGGGTGGTGGTGGGAGGAGGCATGTAGGTATCTGTTTATATGGGTAGGTTTTCTGTAAACTTCATGTCCTAATGTGTTATCAGATCGTTTGTAAACTAGTACGTCCAAGAAAGGCAATTTTCCGTTTTGTTCTATTTCCATGGTGAATTTGATATTAGGGTGTAATTGATTGATGAAATCGAAGAACTTGTGTAGTTCATCAAGTCCATCTCTCCAGATGACAAAAGTGTCGTCAACGTAACGGCACCAAAATTCCGGTTTAAGCTTGGATTTGTTAAAGATTTTAGTTTCTAGATTTTCCATGAAGATGTTGGCTATTACAGGTGAGATTGGAGATCCCATTGCTGCTCCTGAGGTTTGTTCATAGAATTCGTTATTGAAAGAGAAATAGGTATTAGTGAGACAGTGTTCTATCAATGGTGTGAGATTGGAGGGGAAGTTTGCAAAGGATTTGATAACATCGATTGTATCAGAGATTGGTACTTTTGTAAAGAGAGATACTACGTCGAAACTCACTAGGATGTCTTGGGGTTGAATGTGAATCTGTTGTATTTTTCTGATGAAGTCAAAAGAGTTTTGGACGTGTGTGATGGAGTTTCCTGTAAAAGGATTCAGTTTTTTGGCGAGAAAGCGTGCTAGGTTGTAAGTTGGTGAGTTTATTGCGCTGACGATCGGTCTGAGTGGGATGTTATTTTTGTGAATTTTTTTTGGGAGTCCATAAAGTTTTGGAGAGATGGGATTAGTAGGTTTTAATTTAAATATTGTTTCGCTGTCAAGATTTAAGTCTTTTAGAAGGGTTTTTGTTTTTCTGACTATTGTTTTTGTAGGGTCTTTTTTAAGTTTTTTATATGTATCGTCAGTGAGAAGGTCCATGATTTTGTTGTTATAGTCTTCTTTATTCATTATTACTGTTGTATTTCCTTTGTCTGCGGGTAATATTATGATGTCTTTATTCTGATTTAGTTCTTTAATAGCTGTTTTTTCTTGTTTTGTTAAGTTTGAGGAGGGAAGTTGGGCTTCACGTAAAATGTTGGCCGTCCTACGACGTATGTCATTCGCTTGTTCGGGCGGAAGGGTATATATTGCGGATTCCAAATTACTGATAATTTCTTCTTTCGGGATTTTGGAGGGAGCTACTGCAAAGTTATGTCCTTTAGATAAGGCTGAAATCATTTCATTGCTGAGAGGATGGTTGGAGATGTTTTTTACTGTGTTAGTTAATGGTGCGTGCCTTACTGGAAGTAATTTGTCAAATTTTGTTTTTTGTTTTTGAGTGCAAAAATCTTTAATCCGTTGGGATTGGTCAAATGATATGCGGTCCAATGTGGACCAAATGTCAAATCTGAGAGTGTTTGATAGGAAAAGGTGAAGTTTTAAGTTTTTTGGAGGTAGTGTGCAAGGCAAATTTGGTATGTTGTATTCTTTCTTTCAAGAGAAGCAAACTTGTTTTATGTAGAATTGATTTGGATTTAGATGTTCCTAAATGGTTTTTTAACTGTAAGAAATTTGGGACGATGTTATTGTCCCTACACCGTTTTAAGAAAGCTAAAGATGTTAGTAGCTTACCTTGAGAAGACCTGAGCTTACTGAAAGTGTTAGTTTTAGTAAGAAAACTCTCCCCGTAGAGTTCTTTAATAATAGATTTAAGACTTTCACGATGATCCATTATAATAAATTTAAATTAAAAATTCAAAGATTTTTCGGGTTTCAATCGTGTGCGAAACTATGAATGAATGATTGGCCAATCAAGTTCAACCAGCCCACACCAGGGGACGCTCTGGCCAATCACAGTTATCGTAGAAAATACATACCTGAGAACAACATTTCAGGTCAGCCCTGAAGAAGTGAACTGCAATGTTCACGAAACGTCGGCAACATTCATAGTTTCGCACACGATTGAAACCCGAAAAATCTTTGAATTTTTAATTTAAATTTATTATAGATTAAAATCAAATTCAAAATCCCATTTAACGTCCAATAATCAAGTTAATGTATAGAATTCCTGAAAACAAAACAATAATTCAACGATCAAATTTGGACAAAAACCACAAAATGCTCCTATTGCAATTCCTAAAAACAAAAAAATTTGTTTCTTTGCACAAAAATAAAAAAGAGGAAAGAAAAATCGTCGTTCCTTTTCTCCGTTCAAAACAAAAAGTCTGAAAACTTCAGGTTTATGAGAAATGAAAGGTTATCTAAATAATTTATTCAAAAATAATAATAATAATCAATGGAACGAAGGTGTCCAGCACTTCGATTGAAAGATGTAATGTGTAGATTTATATAGATTTCTAAAAAAAGAAGCTTTTTAACAACTTTAAAATGTTTCAAGAGAATGAAAACAATTTTACAAAATTCCTGGAAAAATTTAAATCGTTTTTGTTATTTTAAGAAATCAATTTTTAAAGAAAATTGACAAAGATTTCAAAACATTTTATGTTATTTCTTAAAATTTTGAAAAATAATATGGACGATTTTAAAGCCAAATTTTTTAATTAGTAAGATTTCAAAGTTTTTTAAAAATTCGATCAAGTTTAAAAGACATTTAGAAGTTTTGAAAAGATTCATAATTAATGTAAACTGGAAAATATTTCAAGAAAGTTAGAAAAAAACGTACAGTTTTGAATATTTCCAAATGAAAAAGTTGAAGCTGCTTAAAGATTTTGAAAGGTTTCGCGAAATTTAAAAAAAAATTTAATTCCAGGGGAAATCAAAAATTATTTTTTAGTTTGAAGATTGAATTTTGAGAAATATTGACAAAAATTCAAAACATTTCAAATTATTTCCGAAAATTTCGAAAAATAATGTGGATGATTTCAAAGCAAAAAGTTTCAATTAACAGGATAACACAGTTTTATAGAAAATTTGAGTAAGTTTAAGACAGATTTAGAAGTTTTTAAAGGATTCAAAATTAATTTAAAATGTTTAAAAATGTTAAAAAAGATTAAAAAATGTACATTTATGAATATTTACAAATGAAAATTTTGGAGAGAAATGATGAAAAATAATTTGAAATTTGAGAAGATTTCCAAAAATAAAAAATAAATTAGAATTTTTGAAGATTTAAAAAGGTATTAAAACATTTAAAAATATTTCCACAAACTTCGAAAATATCTGGGAGATTTAAGGACAATTTTTGTAATTTCGAAAAATTTTATAAATTTTCAGTATAATAGTTTTCAAAGATGAAATTTATCGTACGAATTTGACATTAGCATTTCACTTGAACCCCCCCCCCCCACCTTTTGCCACTAATTAATATCTGGCTCAAAATTTTTAATTGGTGGTGCATTTGAGCCCATTTAAAACTAAGAAAAGTGACCACTGATTTTGTTGAAAACCCTCATTTCTGCGAAAAACTTCGCCAGTCTCCCCTCTTTTTACATCTGATAACTCCGTTGGTGTTAGTGTGCAAAAATTGTTATTTGGGGTGCTAATGAGCGAATTTGAAGTTCTTCGAAATGATGTACTTTAAAATTGCGATTTCGAAGGTGGGGCGGTTACCGTTTCAGTAGCGCCCCCCCCCCCCCCGGAAGACTTTTAATACACCCAATTCTCGGATTCTGTCCCCCCGGTCTCGGCCTTTTTAGAAATGCTGGCCCACGCAGTTTCTCAGCGCGCAAGGCGAGATACGGTTGCGACTCTCGCCTCGGAAGCACCGTAGTGCGCGAGTACTCAGTAGAGTATATTGCGCAATATTATGCATTCCAATTGGAAACGGTTCAGACGGCCCTGACTGTTCTTGTTCGGAACCCCCCGAATTTTCGCCAAGGCTACTTGCAGGCAACCCCCGACACTGGACTGAAACCGAGAGTTCGGTGTACCTTCTACAATTTTGGGGCGCAAAATTTTCAATTGGTTTTGCAGTTGGGTGCATTTAGAGCGCATTTAATTCCATATGGTTGGATATCAAAATTCAGTGGTGGGGGGGGGGGGCTACTGAAATGAACCGCTACCGCGATCTTGGCCTAATGTGTTCCGAGCAGATTAAGCATTATTAATTAGAGTATCGAATTTTTACGGCATTTTAATTTGTTTTCTGTAAATAACCTTAAAATTTTTGTATTTTAATAGTTGTAAAAATTGTCAATCATCATTTAATAACACGGAACTATACGATAAGTGGTTCCGAAATCTATCAGGCGTTTAAATATTTGGATATTTTAAAACGATTTATTTTTTTCAAAAATAAATGAATTTGTGGAAATTTGTTTCACTTTTTCAATTTTATTGCCAAACATATTAATCGGAAAATAAAAAGAGAGAAGAAAAAAGTTTCGCCTTGGAATTCTCAACAAGCCCATATTTTTTTAAGTTTAATTTTTTGAACTTTAAAATTCGGATATCACGAGACGCTTGGACAATAATTTGTTGCGTTTATATATATATATATATATATATATATATATATATATATATAGTTTATATGCATAATTATGCATAATATTATGCATAATTATATTTTATGCTCGTCCCCTCATTACATCTAGACCCTAAATTTCCATCAATTATTAAAAATATTAGCATTTCTTTTTTATTATTTTAGATAATAGATACTGTGAAGTACAAAAATTTAGTGTCAATATTAATTTTATATTTTAATTTAGTAATTGCGCAAGAAAAAAAAATCGCACGCAAAAAGCACGTGTTTGTTTTGTACTTATTGTAAAATGTAATCAGGTTTTAATAAAACATTTGGAAGTTCTAGTCGAGCAAACATTCGTCTTCAGTGAATTAATCACAAACACTGTCTCTATATTTCTTTCGTCCTGGAAGGGTTGTAATTATCTCTCGCTACAAAAACAGATTTAACGACTCGTGTGAATCTGATGAAAGAGCCAAACTTTTGTTTTCTGTTAGAACCAAACTTCTTGATTGAAAATCGTTATAAACTAGAATTCAGTCCATTTATGTTCTATAGATTAACTAAAATCAGGGATGCATTTTAGATTTCATTGAATTTATAAAAAACAAATGAACTATCAATAATAATAATAATAACTTTATATAATAATTTTTAAATTCATTTAATTGCTTTGTCCACATTTAAATTCCTATGTTTCCGCTTACTTATCGCTTGCTCTTGATTTTTTTTTCAGACCTGATTGAAAGTTTATGAGTATACTTCAATTTGACGTCTTATTAAATGCCATTCCCACTTGACATTTTTTCAATTTAATAGAAATTCTTCAGGTTGAATTTAAATACCAGATTCTTACCATCTTAGATCAACATAATAATTTTTATATGACTAAAGGATCATCTAAAAATTAGATGCAGTGCTGGGGAAGTTCCTTAAAAAAAGGAACTAATAACAGTTACATTCACTTCAAGAATTTATTAACTTTTTTTATTTTCAGTCACTGATTCAAATAACTTGAAGTCCCTACAAAGTTCCTTTTTTATGGGCGGAAATATATGTGACATATCTAAAGAATGACAAAATTTTCCAAAAAAGTAAATCAACGCTGTTATTTTGACTGTTCTCAATGGAAGAATCTTCAATTTTAAATTTATATATGTAATTGAATAAAATCAAAAATTAAACCATTCGAAAAAAAGCATTTAGAATTGCATGATTTTCTATTATATACGTCAAATATTCAAGGCTTTTCAATTGCAAATATTCAAAATTGAAGAATTGTGAATTGCAAATTGTTCAAATTTAGGAATTTTCAATTGTAAATCTTCAAAATGGAACTATCTAAAAAAAATAAAAATCACATACTTTTACAATGTAAGTCTTGAAAATTAAATAATTTGCAATTCTATATTTTCAAAATTCAATAGTTTTCAATTGTAACCCTTCAAAACTGGAGATCTTTGAATTATGAATCTTTGAAACTGAAGATATTCTAATTTTGGAAATTTAAAATAAAAGCCATGCAAGTTTTAAGTTTTGCATTTAAAAATTAAAATTAAGAATTGAAATCTTTTAACTGTTGACCTTCAAAATCATGACAAATTAAGATTTTTTATTTATACATCTTTAAAATTATTGAATCGTAAACTAAAACTCTTCAAAATTAAAGAATTTTCCATTGCGAATCTTCAAAATTGTAAAACTTTAAATTGTAAATCTTCAAAATCGAGGAGTTCCTAATTTTGAAAATGTACGTACAATTAAAAATTATGCGATTTGCCAGTTTTACAATTAAAAAATCTGCAATTTTATGATTAGCATGTTCAAGTTCTACAATTTTGAAGATTTGAAATTGAAAACTTGCCTTTTGAACTTCAAAATAATAAAAATTGAAGAATTTTTATTTATGCATCTTTAAAATTGAAGCTATTTCAATTTTGAAAATTTTAAATAATAATTATGCAAGTTTTCAGTTTTAGAATTTAAAATTTTGTGATTTTTATATGATTTACATTTGAAATTTCACCATTTTGGAAGATTAAGAATTGAAATATTTTACCTGTTGACCTTCAAAATCATGAAAAATTAAGATTTTTTACTTATACGTCTTTAAAATTAATGAATTGTGAACTACAAATCTTCCAAATTAAAGGATTTTCCATTGTGAATCTTCAAAATTGTAAAACTTTAAATTGTAAATCTTTAAAGATGAGGAGTTTCTAATTTTGAAAATGTACGTACAATTCAATATTATGCAATTTTTAAGTTTTACAATTAAAAAATCTGCAATTTCATGATTAGTATGTTCAATTGCTTCAATTTTGAAGGTTTGGAATTGAAAACTTGCCTTTTGACCTTCAAAATAATCAAAATTGAAGAATTTTTATTTATGCATCTTTAAAATTGAAGATATTTTAATTTTGAGAAATTTAAATAAAAATTATGTAAGTTTTCAGTTTAAAAATTTAAAATTCTGTGATTTTTATATTATTTAGATTTGAAAATCCATCATTTGGAAGATTTAGAATCAAAATATTTTGAATTTCGACCTTCAAAATCGTCACAATTCAAGAATTTGTATTTATATATCTTTAAAAGTGAAGAATTTTAAACTGCAAATCTTTAAACTTGAAGAATTTTTTGCATTGTAAATCTTAAAAATTATAAAACTTTCATTTCTAAATCTTCAAAAACCACTGTTCAAAAATTAGAAAATTTTAAATATTGTGAACCTATACATTTTAATTTATCTGAAAAACTTAAAAGCTGTATTATTTCGAATCGGAAACTTTCAAAATTCAGGAATTTATACTTGAAGCATTAACAATTAATTAAACAATTCCTAGCTTCGTCTATAGAGAAAATTAGCAAACATAGATATTATTTATTTTTTGTCCGACCCCCCTTCAAATCGCGCTATTGCATGCATGTGAAGCAGGCCTAATGTGGCCGCTTCCAGCCCAGTGACGTTCGCACATGCGCACTCCGCCGCCGGGCCGACATGAAACTTTACGCCCGCTACATGAAACTTTACGCCCGCTACATAAAACTTTACACCCGCTACACATACACTGCTTCACGCAAGTGAGAATATGGAGGAAATTATCCTTATAATTACAAAAATTGTATCGCTGTACCTCACATTCTTCCTTTTGAAAATTACGCTATTTCTTCCTTTCAATTATAATCTCAAATTGTCAAGTACACCAGACATCCTCGATCTGCTTCACATGCCCGTTTTCAAGGAGAGGACAAAAAGTATCGTGTGTATCAAGGGCGGACAGCTATTTTGCCTCGCGTGACTGCCGCCCGAGCAAAGCGAGGGCGGCAAGTTCACACTCGTCAAAATAGTCTTCTTTACGTCCTCGATACAGAATGCACTATTTCGTACTCATATATCTGTCAGATATAATAATTTTTTAAATTATTTACCCTATTTAAAATGTTTTTAAACTCAATATTTAAAAGTTAGTCAAAGTAGGCCCATTGCACCTATTAAAAATGGTTTCGTAGCCTAAGTTGTTCGAACCCCTTCCTCCCATACTTCTCACCCTACTACATTCCCTTACTTCCCCTCCCCTACCTACTCCCCTCCCCAGGCATCAATCTTCGCTTCCTCTCCCTTCCCCAACTTCTCCCTCATCTACTTCCCCCTCCTCCTCACTTCCCCCAACATTATCCCTTACTTTCTTTGCCTCCTCATTTCCCCTCACTAACCCTAGTTTCCCGTCACTTCCCCTTCTTGGAAAAAAGTGCGACGGACCGAAACTATGAAGGTTTCTGCCAGGGGCTACGAAACCCTAAAAATCTATTATTATGGAATATTAAATTGTTTATTTTTGTGATATTAGGAAATAATAATCGAGGCAGTTGAACGCGAACTTGGCGCGCGTGCATTTCCTGCTAGTTTTTAACCTTGAGTTCCAAATGGTAAAGTTCATGGAATCAAAATATCCATGATAAGGTTGTAATAGTCTTCGTAATCCAAGTGGAAGGTCGCTGAAGTGATGCTTTCCTTCCACATCACTGTCCGCCCTCCTTTCTCTCTTTCACCTTTTCTCTCCTTCTCTCTTTCACTCCATCTCTCTTTCTCTCTTTCACTCTTTATCTCTTTCTCTCTTTAACTCTTTAACTCTTTCCCTGTTTCTCTCTTTCTCTCTTTTTCTCTTTCTCTCTTGTCCATAAAAGACCTCGAAGGGTGGAAGGATAATCCGGTGCTTTGTATGTATTGGGGCGATTGTGTGTTCCGCTTCGGAAGTTGAATCGTACGTTTCTTGGACCATCTTATCCACAACCCTAACCACTTTTCAGGATGGGGTCGAGAGATTGGTCGAATCCTTACTCTGTATCACGTCAAGGAAAATCCTTCTTGATACACTTACCCCATTTTTTCTTCCTATTCGAGTGGAAAGTCCATCCAGGAACGCAACTAATCGCAAGTCAACAAATCCTTTGATGAATTTTTCAATGTGAATCCCTCCCTCTATTTACCAATGACAGCTTTCATTATCATTACAAGATTAACGTCCAGAAGACGTATCATTTGTCGAATATAGGCATTTTTACTTAAAAAATTTTGTTGTCTTTCAATTTTTTCTGTTTTTATGAAACATCTTATTCAGTTTTATACTTTTATCCTATTAGAACTTGTTACTGTTCCTGTTTTATTTATAATTTGATGATAATAGTTAGCAATAATTCCAGTCATTTTTATAAATTTGTTATTTTTGCCATGGGTAAAATACAAATTTCAGAAAATGAAAGACACTGGGGTCCTTTCCTGTTCCGTATGTTTACTTAAAAATAAACTATACAATTTGCCAAAATTACCCGAAAAACCAGTTTTTCTACATCTAATTCAAAATTGTTATTTGTATTGAAATATTGTTTCAATAAAAGTTGTATATCTCTTTAAAATACATGATTTTCCTTTTATTATTTTTTTCATTTCTCGAGAAGAATCATAAAAAAGTGACAAACTTACATAAAATTTTTTCTATTTTACAAAACCAGTGGGCATTTTTAACTTTACTTACTAGTGCACTCCGTTAAAAACATAAATCACCTTTTTCAAAACATAAAGCCCCGAATTTGTTAGTTCTAGTTTCTTACCCAAAATTTCACAAAAATTAACTTTTTTAAATATGCGCACCCTCGGCGGGCGCATTCACAATTTTTCTCAAAATATTAAAAGTTCATTTTCTCAAAAACTCCACCTTATTATTTACCAAATTTTTTGGCGCAACTTCCCTGGAGACTTTTTTCCGTCAAAGTCTGAGGAAACGATTCCTAACGGTAAGGGTTTGCAATAATTTTTTTGTTGCAAATATCAGAACAAAATCTATTTTTGGAACATCAGTGGGCATCGGCAGATGTTTTTCTATTTGAAAAAAAAACGAGATCATTTTGTCGAGCAGAAGCCGATGAGTTTTCGCGATTTAAGTTAAAAAAGTCATTGATTTCAGTACAATAAAAATTCCCGATTTTTCATTTTCAGTGAGAGAACTATCAATTGTATAAAAAAAGACGTTAGTGATAAAACTTGTGCGGCTCGTCGAGCCGCACATTGTCATATTTTTTTCACAGTGAATTTCCCAAGTTGGTCATTTTCGGAAATTTATCCGCGTTTGGTAGATACTTGGTAGAAAATTAAACTATTTGCTTGAAAGTTCAACAATTTGTAAAAAATTACTTTTTCAGTTGAAAATTCATCATTTTAGTAAAAACCTCATTTCTTTGGTTAAAAATTTAACTATTTTCTCGAAAATTCGTCTTTTATTTTTTGTCGAAAATTAATTTTTTGAACTGAAAAGTTAATTATTCCAGTTTTTGATGAAAATTTATCTTTTTTTGTTCAAAGTGCCACTAGTTGGTTGAAAAGTCGTAGAAAAATTCAAATATTCAGTTATAAATTCATGTATTTTGTCGAAAATTACTCTTTTTTGGTAGAAAATTAATCCTCATCGTTGAAATTTTTTTTTTTTGTTAAAAGTTCATTTCTTTGGTTGAAAATTAGTTTTTTTAAATTGAAAACATTTTTTTCAACTGAAGATTTAACTATTGCATTTTTTGGCAGAAATTGATCTTTTTTGATAGGAATTCAACCTTTTTGTGGATAAAAATTCAACTGTCTAATTAAAAATTCACCTGTTTTGGTTAAAAATTAACGTTTCTGTTGAAAATTCTCTTTTTCAGGTTGAAAATTCATCGGTTCTGAAGAAAATTCGTACTTTCTTCTTCAAAACTAAACAATTTGGTAGAAAATTAAACCATTTTGTCGAATTTTGCATTACTTTATTAAAAATATTTTTTTTTAGTTGAAGATTCATTATTTTATTTGAAAATTCATTTCTTGGGTTGAAAATTTTTGTATTTTTTTCAAAATTGGTCTTCTTTGGCAGCTTATCATTTTTATTTACTTTTTTTAACGCAACGTTTTGGTTAAAAATATATCTTTTTTAGTTAAGTATTTAAGTAGTTTGTTAAAAATGCGGCTTTTTAGGTTGAAAATTAAACTCCATTGTTCAAAGTGAAACTGCTTTCTTAATAGTTCATTGTTTGGTGTAAGATTCAATTTTTAGGCAAAAATTCATCTCTTTGTTTGAAAATTGAACAGTTTTTATGAAAATTTGTTATATTGGTTAAAAATTAATTTTGTTGACTTAAAATTTAACTATTTTGTTGAAAATTAACTTATTTCTTGAAAATTCACGTTTTCGGGTTGAAAATTTGAATGTTTTGTAGAAAATTCGTCTTTTAGGCTTGAAAATTCAACAACTTTGTGAAACGCTAAACTATTTAGTAGAAAATTCAACTGTTTTCGGTTGAAAATTCAATTATTTCATTGAAAATTCAACTATTTTATAGAAATCCGAGTAGAAAGCTGGTCTTTTTGGCTTGAAAATTCAACATTTTAGATGATATTCTTTTCATTATTGAATAAAAAATCTTTCGCAGTTGAAAATTCGCCTTTTTGATTTGAAAATTCGTCTCTTTTGGTAGAAATGTCGTCTTTCTTAGTTAAAAATTTAACTGTTGGTTGAAAATGAAATGATTTTGGTTCAGAATTCATCTATGTTGTTGAATTTTTGTTGGCTGAAGTTTCTACCACTTGGTTTAAATTTGAACTAATTTGCTAATTTATAAGAAACGATAATGACTAAATTCAGGAAAAACAAATTTTGTCGGCAAAAATTACTGTAATAAAATATAACAATATACAACAACTAAAATACAAACAAGTACAGAATTGGTCCAAATAATGTAAAAAAATTATTATTCAATATATCTTTTATTATCTATTTTTTGGTACTTATTTCTGAAAAATTGTCTACCAGGGATTGAAAGGAAAAATTAAATTTCATTTATTACACATAAATTTTTGTGATATTTTGAATAACAAACAAAAAATAATCAATTAGGATTTTCAAAAATAAAAAATAATTATTTCTATTTTTCATGAAGTCCACTTGTAAGTAAAATTAAAAATGTCTACTGATATTGAATTAAATCGAAAAATTATTTTCCATTTTTCCTCTTTTGCTCGAGAAAGGTTATTTCAATCAAAAAAAATAAAAACAACAAAAAAGGTATATTTTATAGACAGAATTGATCAGAAAACTTTTTTTGATCGCGACCAAATTTTATACAGTTGCATTTTAGGTAAAAAGACAAATAATGGAAGGCCAGAGTTTTTTATTTTCTGAAATTTGTATTTTACGATTCACCCTAATGGATAGCCTTCTTCAAAAAGTAATAAAAACTCAAAATGAATTAAAATTAAAATGAACTTAGTATAAGAAAACAGTAAAATTGATCCAATCAGATAAATTCTTGTTGAGCATAAAATGTTACTCTCCGGAATATAAATTCAATACGTTATAATATAAACAGAGAACTTTATAACACGTGCAGAGATTTCAGAGTGGCCCTGGTTGGGACCAGATCTGGCCCCAATCGGGTATCCCAGTTAGGGCCAGACTCGCAATGAAACGCCTAATCCGATCAGGGCCTGACTGTGTTATCCATAAGGAAGGCCCGATCTGGCCCTGACCGGGCCCCTTCTAATTTTTATTTATAAAAATATAATAAAAATATAATTTTTTAAATAAAAAAGTAAACAATTAATTAAGAATATTAAACGTCATTATTTAAATATTTGAAAACAATTATCGTTAATTTTAGAGAGTTTAAAAGTCTCTGTAATCTGTCACATCAACTATCCTTGTAACTTATTGATCAATAAACTTTATATAAATATTTTAAAACTTGCCGTTAGATTCATGTATTTTGTTGAAAATTCATCTTTTTGAATAGAACATTAATCTTCTTGGTCGAAAATTTATACTTTATGGTTAAAAATTTAACAATTTAGTGAAAATTTGTATTTTTGTTCAAAGTTAATTTTTAACCGAGTTTTTATCTGAAAATTTAACTATTCGATTTTCAGTTAAAACTTTATCATGCATATTTTATGAGATAAAAATTCGACTATTTGACAGGAAATTTAAGAATTTTGTTGAAAAGTCGTCTTTTTAGGTAGAAAATTAATCTTGTTTGTTGAAAATTCAATTTATTTTTTGAAAATTCAACGATTTAGTAGAAAATTCATATTTTTTGTCAAAAAGTCGTCTTTCTGGGTAGAAAATTATTCTTGTTTGTTGAAAGTTCAACTTTTTGGTTGATAATTCAACTATCTTGTTAAAAATTCATATATTTTGTTAAAAAGTCGTCTTTCTGGGTAGAAAATTGTTCTTGTTTGTTGACAGTTCAACTTTTTTGTTGATAATTCAACTAACTTCTTGAAAATTCATCTTTTTTATTGAAAATGACCTTTTTTGTTAAATTTTTTTTTTTTTTTTTGAAAGTCACGGTTGTTTAAAATATTAGACTTTTTAGCTTAAAAACTTGACCCTTTTGTTGGAAATTCAGCTTTCATGGTAGGAAGGTTAGCTTTTTTGGTTGTAAATGAACTTTTGTGATAAAAAATCAACTGCTTTCTACAAAATTTGTTTTTCTTCTTGAAAATTTTAATATTTGATTGCACTTTAATCTTTTTTGTTTGAAAATTCGACCATTTGATTGAAAAGTTTTTTGGCACGTGGAGCAAAGAATAAAAAAGTGAGGTTATAATGCCAAAAGGTACAGCATCAAGTCTATGCATACCTTTATAGCATACTAAAAAGAAGAGTGGGATCTTTTTGTAAAATTGGTCCCAATTCTCAATCTATTTAGCATTTTCACGCAAAGACGAACAATAAATGATCTTCAAAATTTTGACGCCTTCTCGACGTTCACTGTCAGAAATCTTAAGGAGCTGAATAATTCTAGTGGATAATTCTAGTTTGATATGAACACCTCACGCCGGTCCAAAAACTTTGCGTAAATGATTAACGAGGTGAATCGAAAATGATTTATCCAAATGATTTTACCGGTTCGTCTGTTTACCGTTCGTCACTTTTTACAAAGTTGTCTTCCTTCCGTCCGTTCGTTGCCGAATAATCGAACGGAAGACTAATCGAATACATTCGAGATTAGCGCGGCAAATTCAAATCTAAATAAGTATAAACTCTAAGCAGATTACAAAAATACCTACAACAATTAATAATAACTTGATAATTGTATATTTAGACATTTTGTTCAAATGAATTTAATCTTTTTTTTCAGTTTTTTCTCGTTTCTTATATTCTTTGCATATGAGAAGTTAAATTCAACCAATTAACTTTAGATTAGTCACTGAACTGAAAATTAGTTGAATATTCAGTAATTAAAACAATATAAAAAAATTGTTAGCAATGCAATTTATGATAAATCAAAATTCTTGTAATATGGATGCAAATCTTGGAAAGATGAATAAAAATCTAATTACCTTTTGGTGGTTCTGATGGAAATTTAATAGTGATATATTTCCCATCGGCTAGTATTTACATGCGGAGAATGGATGTCATAAACCAGGACTCGTTTTACCTCCGATGCAATGCAATCCATCCTCCTGAGGATTTATTTACAACCAAAAGGTAAAATATATCACTGACCTAATTTGTATCGGCACAATGAACGACTAAAGGTATTTCGTTTCGCACGTTTTTCCAAATCGTTTCTCTGCGAAGCACAAAACATTAATGGATTTCATCCTGAAACAAAAGGTTCAAACTCATTCAGATTCATTGAATGGATCAATGAATTCCTTTGTATCAATTCAGCTTCAGTCTACTTCGTACAATTGCACTCAATCATATTCGAATTTGAAACCATTAATAAACGTTCGATTTTCTAATTTTTTTCAAAACTTTTAAAAAATTAAACTATGATCCTACAAAAAAATAGAAGCTGAACTAACATTTTTTTTATGTTAATGAAACTTAAAAATAAAAAGATGATCAATTTAGACCAATATGACTTTTTACACAGTAGCAATGATGACGGTAATTTTCGGAATTTCTATAACTTTCAATAACTGTCAAACAGAATAAATTTGAAATTTTTTTATGAAAATTCAACTATTTCTTGGGAAATTAGCTTTTTTTTCTTTGAATTTGTCTTTATGATGTAAAAATTAATCTATTTTAGTAGAAATTTCATCTGTCATCAACAATTTTGTGAAAAATTCATCTGTTTTGGTTGAAAATTCAACTGTTTTGCTGAAAATTTATTTCTTTGGTTTGAAAATTCAAGTATCTTCGTGAAATTAACTTCTTGTTAAAAACTCATATTTTATTATTGAAAAGTCAAACTAAAATATTTTTTGTATGAAAATTCAACTATTTTTTTGAAAATTTGTATTTTGTTAATTTAAAAATGTATCAATTTCAGTAGCAATTTCATATTTTTCGAATAAAAATTTAACTATTTGGTTAATGATTTAACAATTTTCTTGACAATTTATCCTTTTCAGTTAAAAATTCAACTGTTTTGTTGAAAATTCGTCTTTTTTGGGTTGAAAATTTCAGTATCTTCGTAGAAAAGTCACTTTATCTATAAAACTCATATTTTAATATTGAAAAGTCAAAATAAAATATTTTTTGTACAAAAATTCAAATTTTCTTTCCTCGAAAATTTGTCCTTTTGATTGAAAATTAATCTTCTTTGCTTGAGAATTCAACTATTATGTTTGAACCACTTTGTTGAGAAATCATTTTTTTTTTTGAAGATTCATATTTTCATTCGAAACTCATCTCTTTGGTTGAAAGTTCAACTTTTTCGTTGAAAATTGATCTTTTTTAATTGAGAATTCAACTGCGTCGGTAAAAGTTGAACTACTTCAAAATTCTACTATTTTGTTGAAAATTATTTTTTTTTCTAAAAATTCATATTTTCTTGTTGAAAATTCAATTTTTGTACAGAACATTCGACTTTTGGCTTGGATGTTCAACAATTCAGGTAAACTTTTTTTTCTTTCATGACTTAAAAATCTTTAGTTGTTGAAAATTCGTCTTTTTGGTAGAAAATAATTCTTCTTGATTGAAAAATCAACTGCTTCAAGGAAAGTTGAACTACTTTGTTAAAAATTCACTTTATTGGTTGAAAATTAAATTATTTTATTGAAAATTGTGCTTTTTTGGTTGTAAATTAATTTTTAAGCAGAAAATTTAACTATTCCATTTTTGGTTGAAATTTGATCGTTTTCAGTTGAAAATTCAACCATTACATTTTTCGTTCAGAATTCATCTTTTTTGTTTGAAAATCCAATAAAAGATTGAAAGTTGAATTACTTTGTAAAACATTCATTTTATTGTTTGAAAATTTAACTATTCTCTTCAAAATTCGTTTTATTTTGGATTGAAAATTCAGAATTAATCTTTTGGTTTGAAAATTCAACTTACTGGTTAAAAGTTTAAGTACTTTGTAAAACATTCATTTTATTGTTTGAAAATTTGACTATTTTCTGAAAAATTCGATTTGTTTTGGGTTGAAAACTAATTATTTAACTGAAAATATAACTATTCCATTACTGGTTAAAAATTGATTATTTTCAGTTGGAAATTCAATTAATTGGTTAAAAATTAATTTTTTTATATTCTAACTATTTTATTTAAAAAATCGTCTTTTTAGTTTAAAAATTGGTCTTTTTTGGTTGAAAATTGCTCATTTTTAGTTTAGAATTAACTAATTGGTTGAAAATGAACTTTTTGGTTAAAAATTAATGCCTCAACAATTTAACTGTTTGGTTAAAAATTAATCAGTTTTCATTGATGATTCAACTATTTTGTTGAAAATTCGTCTTTGTTGGATGAATTCAACTATTTTGTATTTAAAATAAAAATATTTTTTTGGTTGAAATATGAACCATAATTTTTTGTTGGGAATTCATCTTTTTGGGTAAATTTGTCATTAAAAATAAAAAAATGTCCTCAGTTGAAATATCAACTATTATATTATCGTTAAGAATTATTCTTTTTTTATTGGAAATTTAACTACTTAGTTGAAAGTTACACTACTTTGTTAAAAATCCATTTTTTATGAATATTCCCCATTTTGGTTGATAATAATTTAACTATTTTGTTGAAAATTTTATTATTTTTTTGAAGAAATTTTTTTTTATCGAAAATTCAACTGTTTTATTGAAAAGTCGTACTTTTGGATTGAAAATTTGTTAATTAAAAAATTTGCTACTTAAAATTCAACTATATGGTTAAAAATTCATCTATGTTTGGTAGAAGCTCATGTTTTACTGTTCAAGAATAATAAATTTATTTATTATTTTGGTAGAAAATTTAATTCATCTTTGTAGGTTGAAAATTCAACTATTTTGTTGAATATTCGTCCCTTTTGCTTGAAAGTTTCACTATTTGGTTGTAAATGCAACTTTTGTATTCATAATTAATATTTTTGTTGTAAATTTATCTATTTAATTAAAAATTCGTCTTTTTAGGTTGAAAATTCAACGGTGTGGACCGAAACTTGATTTTTTATTGTAGGAATGTTCTTGGTTACAAAATTAATGATTTTCTAAAAAAAACTCCTTTTTGGGTTGAATATTCTACTTTTTGTTTAAAAATGCAACTGTGTTACAATTTAATCTTTTTTGTTTGAAAATTCGACCATTTGATGTAAAATTTATTTTTTTAGTTCGAAAATTCCACTATTTTGTTAGGAATTCGACTATTTTGTTTAAAATTTGTAATTAAATTAATGAATTTAGAAAAATTTGAGCAATAAATTAATAAAAATATTAGGTTCGTATGTTTGGTGTTTTATTTTAGGCGTTCATCAAGTAAAACCCAAGTCAACATATTTAAATAAAAAGTGGGGTGGGTTATCGTATTTGTGACGTATTTCTGATAACTCTGATAAGAATAATTATTCTGTCTTCAATGCGATTGCTAAGAGAGTTCATTGATTTTATCGGTTTTAATTAAAAAGTCCAACAAGCGAGGCAGTGAGTGATACTAAAGTGAATTACTTACAAATTCTAACAAATCCGATTGCAATTAAGCGACTTGATGACTTTAATCTTTTAGGTACTTGAATTTAATTTGAATTTCGGTGAATAAATGTTTTGAAAACAGAAAGGTAAATGTGGATTGCAATTTTCATATTTCTTTTCAGAAAATTTGCGAGAAAATTATTTTATTGAAAATTTGTTTTTCTTTTTTTTTGTTGAAGATTAATTATTTGAACTGAAAATTTAACTAATCCATTTGTGGATGAAAATAAATCGTTTTCAGTTAAAAATTAATTTACTCAATTTTTAATTGAAAATTCGGTTCTTTCTTGTTAAAATTTATCATTATCAAATGACAATTTGACCTTTGCATTTTTGTTGAAATTTGATCGCTTTTAGCTAAAAACTCAGTCATTATATTTTTTTCAGAATTATTTATCTTTTTTCTTTGAAAATGAAACTATTAAATTCTTCACCTATTTTGGTTGAAAATTGAACTGCTTGGTTGAAATTTGAACTACTTTGTGAAAAATTGATTTTAATGGTTAAAGATTAAACTATTTTGTTGGAAAATTGTTTTTTTTGTGCTGAAAATTCATCTTTTTTAGTTTAAAATTCAACTATTTATATTAATTAACTTTTCTATTCAAAATTTATATTTTTGGCTTAAAAATACAGCTACGTGGTTGAAACTTAAACTAATTTGTTAAAAATGCATTATATTGGTTGAAGATTCAATTATTCCAATGCTTTATTTCTTTTAGTTGAAAATCAATTCTTCCAACTGAAAATTTAACTATTCCATTTTTGGTTCAAAATTGATCGTTTTGAGTTAAAAACACAAGTATTACATTTTAATTAATTTTTTTTTCTGAAAAAAAGATCTTCTCCTTTCGCTCCGCTGGAAATTTAATTCATAGCTTCATCTCGTCTGAAAATACGTTGAAAATTTCTGTTATTCTCTAACGATAATACAGATTCTTTTAAAAAGTATTAAATTTGTGATTGAGAATTATTCTTTTTTTTTTGGTTAAAAAATCGACTACTGATTTGATAGAACAACTTCATTGTAAAACGTTCGTTTTACTGGTTCAAGATTTAACGATTTTATTGAAAATTTTCTTTTTGAAATTGAAAATTAATTTCTTATCTGAAAATTTGACTATTCCATTATTGGTTGAAAACTCAAATATTTGGTTCAAAAGTTGAAAAATCAACTACTGGGTGGAAATTTGAACTACTTTGTCACAAAGGTATTTAATTAGTTGAAGATTCATCACTTTGGTTGAAAATTTGACTATTTTGTTCAAAGTTTTTTTTTTTTTTTTTTTTTTTTTGAAAATAAATTTTTTAAATTTCAAATTTAACTATTCCATTTTTGTAGATAATTCGTCTTTTTGCCTTAAAAACTCGACTTTTTTTTAATAAAATTTCTTTTTGGGTTGAGAATTTTATGATTTAGGTAGGAAAATTCGTCTCTTTTGATAGAAATATTATTAAGTCTCTTGACGAAAATTCAACTTCTCGGTTGAAAGTTAAACTTCATAATAAAAAAAAATCATTATTTTTTCAATATTCATTATTTTGCTCAATAATTATTTAACTATTACGTTAAAAATTTAATTATTTTGTTGATGTCATATTTTTTGGGTAAAAACCCTAAATGTTTTTGTTGAAAATTCTTGTTTCTTTTTATAGAAAATTCATCCTTTTGTATTAAATATTCAACTTTCCACTAAAAAATTATTATTTTCAGGTTAAAATTCAACTATTTGGTTGCAAACACAACTATATTTGGTGAAAGTTTATCGTGTTCTGTTTTAAAATTAATACATTTATTTATTTATTTGGTTAAATATTTATCTATTTTGTTTAAAAGTTCAACTACTTTGTAAAACATCAATTTTAATGGTTGAAGGTGGAACTATTTTGCTTCATTTTTTTTATTGAAAATTAATTATTTTTAGTTGAAAATTCAACTATTATTACATTTTCCATTGAGAATGACTCACCTTTTTTGGTTGAAAATTCAACAATTTTGTTGAAAGTTGAACTACTTTGTAAAACATTCATTTCAATGGTTGAAGATTGAACTATTTTGTTGCAAAAATTTGTTGGCATTAAAAATTGATCGTTTTTAGTTTGAAATTAAACTACATATTTGTTTAATAATTAAATTTTGGTTGAAAATTTATATTTTCGGCTTGAAAATTCTGCTACATAGTTGAAATTTGAACTACTTTATTAAAACTTTATTTTATCGGTTGAAGATGAAATTATTTGACTGAGAATTCATTTTTTGGTTCGAAAATAATTTTGTTAACTTACATTTTTTATTGAGAATTATTTAGCCTTTTAGGTTAAAAATTCAACTACTTATATGAAAGCTGATCTGTATTGCAATACATTCATTTTATTGGTTGAAGATTTAACAATGTTATTGAAAATTTGCTTTATTTATTTCAAAATTAATTTCATAACCAAAAATTTGACAGTTTCATTATTTGTAAAAAACTCAAATATTTCGATTGAAAGTCATGTATTTTGTTTGAAATTCACCTTGTTTGATAGAAAATAATTCTTCATGATTGAAAAATCAACTACTTGGTTGATATTTAAACTAATTTGTTTAAAAATCATTTGTTTAGTTCAAGATGCAATGCTTTGGTTGAAAATTTAACTATTTTGTTGAAAATTATTATTATTATTTTTTTTTTCGATCAAACAAATTTAACTATGTATCCCGTTTTTGTAGGAAATTTGTATTTTTGGCTCAAAAAATCAACTGTTTTGTTAACAAAATTATTTTTTGTTTGAAAATTAATGATTTTTATTTTAAAATTCAGCAAAATTGATCATTTTTAGTTGAAAATTCAACTATTAAATTTTTTGTTGAGAATAAATGATTCATCTTTCTAGGTTGAAAATTCAACTATTATTATATTTCCCATTGAGAATGACTCATCTTTTTTGGTTAAAAATTCAACAATTTTGTTTAAAGTTGAACTACTTTGTGAAATATTCATGTTTTTGGTTGAAGATTGAACTATTTTGTTGCAAAAATTTGTTTTCATTAAAAACTGATCGTTTTTAGTCTAAAAGTAAACTAAATATTTGTTTCATAATCAACTTTTTGTTGAAAATTATTTTACTGTGAATTAATTTTTGTTTTGTTTTTGTTAGAAATTAATTTTGTTAACTTACATTTTTTATTGAGAATTATTGAGCTTTTTAGGTTAAAAATTCAACTTCTTATTTGAAAGCTAAACTTTATTGTAATACATTCATTTTATTGGTTGAAGATTTAACAATGTTATTGAAAATTTGCTTTATTTGATTCAAAATTAATTTCTTAACAGAATAATTTGACAATTTCATTAATTGTTGAAAACTCAAATATTTTGATTTAAAGTCATGTATTTTGTTGAAAATTGGCCTTGTTTGATAGAAAATAATTCTTCATGATTGAAAAATCAACTGCTTGGTTGATATTTGAACTACTTTGTTTAAAAATTATTTGTTTAGTTCAAGATGCAACGCTTTGGTCAGAAATTTAACTATTTTGTTGAAAATTAATTTTTTTTCTTTTGATTGAACAAATTTAACTATGTATTCCGTTTTTGTAGGAAATTTGTATTTTTGGCTTAAACATCAACTGTTTTGTTAACAAAATTATTTTTTGTTTGAAAACCCTATATTTTTGGTTAAAAATTCAACTATTTGGTTGAGAATTTATATTTTCGGGGTAATAATTTCACTGTTTGGTCAAAAATTCGAATTTTTATTCAAAAATCGCCTCTTCTGGATAGATAATTCGTATTTTTTGGTAGAAAAGTTCTAGGTCGAAAATTTATCTTTCTTGGTTGTAAATTCAACTGTAATCTAAAAAATTCGCCTTTTGTTAAAAACACAACTATTTGTGGTTCAAGTTCAATCTTTTTTGTTTGAAAATTCGTCACTTTTGCTTGGAAAATCACCTTTGTTGATTGAAAATTCAACCAATTTGTTGAAAATATTTGAAATTGTGGGGTCGTATTTTTGACGTCACCCTGGGGGGGGGGGGGGCAAGCTTTGTGTGATGATCTGTGACGAAGAAGTGGAGGGATGGAAAAAGTTTTCAAATCAGCGTGACATAGTTATTAAACAGCCCCATACCATTATTTCAGTCTGATGAGAATAATTATCCTGTCTCCAAAACGATTGCTAAGAGACTTTATTGATTTTACCGATTTTAATTAAAAAGTCCAACAAGCGAGGCAGTGAGTGATAACCCGAAGCTCTAAATTTTAACTAGAATCCTCTATATCCAATTTCAATTTTAGTTCAATATTTCTTTCTAAGAATTACTGGACTGAAAAAAATGTTTCTTAACATGCGACCAATCACGTTTTCTGTTCATTCATTTCTTATCATATTTTATATATTTGAAATTGGATGATAAAATATTAATTCGTACAGATGATGTTTTAAGGAACAAGAAAAAAATCTCCCTCAGCCCGGATTTGAACCGGGAGCGCCACTATACATGAGTGGAACGTTAACCAGTTACGTCACCGAGGCCTCAGCAGATCTGTTCTTGTTCTTGAAGGCTAATTTCACAGGAGAATACTATACGTATTCCTCCACTGAGACAAATGTACAATTGAAAAATAATTAAAAAAAAAATTAAAAATCTATAAATTTTTGTAAAAGGGAAGTCTGTGGTACCTT
This sequence comes from Andricus curvator, assembly GCA_932195095.1. Lineage (NCBI taxonomy): Eukaryota > Metazoa > Arthropoda > Insecta > Hymenoptera > Cynipidae > Andricus > Andricus curvator. Next base: position 24,366 of record CAKNYM010049445.1, read on the forward strand.
ATCTATAACGCGGTTTCTACATTATTTAGTTTTTGATGCATAATTTACTCGAGATTTAAAAAAAAATCTTTTTAAGAATTTTGAAATATTTCAAGAAAATAAAACATTTTTTGAAAAATTCAAATTATTTTTATGTTGAGAAATGAATTTTAAGAAATTATTTAAAAGGCAGTGCCTATGTGTACAGAAAAACCCTGGCTATTTTATACCGAAATTCCCATACAAATAGTCCCTTTTTCAGATCGCACTATTCGTACCGAAAAAATCCGACTATTCGTAATGAAATTTTCATATGTTTGGCCTATTTAAAAATATTTTAAAATATTTCAAAATATTTCGAAAATGTTTAAAAAGAACCTCGAAGATTTTAAGGTAATTTCTCTAATTTTGACAGACTTGTCTAATAATTCAGGAAACGTTCAATCATTTTAAAAGATACTTAGAAGTTTTTGAAAAAAATTGCAAAAATGATTTAAAATTCTTTAATAAAATTTTTGAAAAATTTAGAAAAAATTCGAATCTTTTTGAAAAAGCATTTAAAAGTTTTGAAAACATTTCCAAAACAAATTAAAACTTGAACAAAATTTTAAAAATTTAAATCAATACGTAGATTTTTGAAGATTCTAAAATAAAATTTTGAAGCTTTTCAAGAATTTTGAATATTTTCAAAATAACAACAAAAATTTCTTAAGATTCCTGCTAAAATTATAAATGATTTTAAAATGTCAGGCAATTCATTTTAAGAGATTATTTAGAAATAATTGGAAACATTTCAAGAGATTTCCTCAATCGTCAAATTAGAATCTGGAAAGTTTTTGAGCAATTTTTTCATTTTGAAAGATATTTCAAAATTTTAGAAATAATTCGAATTTATTTTCAAAGATATGTAATATAGAAATATCAAAAGTTTTGAAGAGATTAAAAATATTTTAAAATTTTGAAAGAATTCCAAAAATTTATAAAAATATTTTTAAATTTCTTCCAAACTTCTACAAGTTCTGAATATTTTTTCTTGATTGACTCGATTTTTTGCTGAAATTATGTTAAATCCTGTAAAATAAAAAAAAAAATAAAATGTTCTAGATACTTTTTTGACATATCCAAAATCTTCAAAAATCTTGTTCAATTTTATCAAGAATTCTAGGAATATTGTATCTATATGATCCTCAAAAAAATAAGCTAAAAAAATAAATAGTGATCCCAAATTTTCATTCTGTATTTAAAATTATTTTTCCCCTTACATTATAATTTGGTTCAAATTTTTTTTTCTTTCATAATTTAAAAATCTGTTCTAGTTGAAAATTCAACTATTTTGTTAAATATTCATCTTTTTTAGTTGAATTCGACAGTTTTTGATTTGTGATAAAAATATTTTTGGTTGAAATATCAACTTTTTTAATTTTCTCAAGAATCTGATGAAAATTATACTTATATAATCTAAAAAACAAATAGATAAACTTAAACAATAAATATTTATTCGAATTTTTATTTTATATTAACTTATTAAATAAAAGAAGTAAGGTAGCACAGACACATTTTTCAAGGTAGTTTTCGTGCCAAAAATCAGATCTCTAAAAACAATAGTTTTTCTATAATTTTAAGAATCAAAATAATATTACTTTTAATGAAAAAATGTAAAAACTTACAACAAAAATTTATTTGAATCAACGCAGAAATTAAATTTTCTAACCAAAAATACGAATTTTCCACACATAAAGATTTTTCACTCAAGAAGGAAAAACAGTTTCATCCAAATTGTTGAACTTTCAAGCCAAAGGACAAATTTTTTGTAAAACAGTTGAATTTTCAACCCAAAAATATGAATTTTCAACAAAATAGTTAATTTTCAACCAAAAAGTTGCAGTTTGAATAAAAAAAACATAAAATTTCAACCAAAAAGATTGATTTTCTATCAATAAAGACGAATTTTCAACTAAAAAGGATCGATTTCAAACATTAAAGGGAAAAGTTACATTTTTCAGGTAAGAAATTAATTTAAAATTTGAAAAAAAAAACGAATTTTCAACAGATTAGTTAATAGCCAAAAATGGAATAGTTACATTTTCAGTTACAAAAATTAATTTTTTAACGAAAAAAACAGAGTTTTCCAACAAGAAGTTAATTTAACCAACGGGATGAATTTTAAAAAAATGATGAACCATCAACTGGAATAATTTGACTTTCAATTTAAGAAATGAACTTTAAACAATCAAAAAACGAATTTTCAACGAAAAAGATTAACTTTAAACTGAATTGATAAATTTTTAAGGAAACAAAAAAAGATTTTTTTAATAGTGGTTCAACCTTCAATCAACTAATTTAATTTTCTACCAAAAAAGATGAATGTGTTCCTCTACTTAAAAAAAAATGAAAATCAAATGAAAACTACCAAAAAAGGGTTCATCAGTCCTTTTTCTTTCAGGAGAGAATAGTTTTAAAAACCTATTTTTCCTTCAAGGGAATAAAAATTCCAGAACCATAAGTAAAATTCCAAGATTTTTTCAAGTAAAAAAAATTCGAGGACTTTTCCAAGTTTTCAAGGATTTCCAGGACGCTAAAAGTCCTGTATAAACCGTTAGCTCAAAGTGAAATCGTAAAGGTGCATTTTCCTAAAGTAACCGGTCACTTATTCCAGAGATTTGTTAAACAAAATTTGCACCATAACATAGTTGATAAAATTACAATTAAAAAAAAACGAACAAGAGAACCCTATATCAATTTCATAAAAGTAAATCCAGGTCACGAAGTAGCGAAGAGAAAATTAATTAGTTTGATAATCGACTCCAATTAACTTACCTTTCGCAACCCCGTGCGCAAAGAAGAGTGAGTAAGAATAAATTTCAATGGGCTTTAGGGGAGTGGAAACTCGGAAAGTTTTCCGAACGAAATAGCGTTGAGGAGTATCGAAGAAACTTCATTAAATCGCCAGAAGCGAGCACGACCACGTACTTAAGGGTTTCAAATTTACATGAAAAGCTCCTTAACGAGGTCGCTGAAGATGACATTCAATAGGATTCTGCTAATCAGAATCACGGTTCATCGGTTAGGACTCGATATCTTTTAAAGTAATTCTATTCCTGTATATCTCTCTTCTGGTTCGATGCTCTATCTCCCCTTGCAAGGAGATGGGTTTCGTACGAACCGATTTTAGATTAGAGATAGTAAAATGATTCCCCTTCAAAATGGATCTCCAATATTTTTATTTGCATAGTTAGTTTAGCTTGTAATGGGGGCGGGGGAGCCAGGGAGGACCCCACATGGGACTCAGGCTATAAAGCCTACTGTAACACGCCCGTGTGGGAATATGGGCGATGGTCAATTCCGCCCTGCTGTAAAAACTAGGATTCGATTCAGAACTTAATTCGGTATTAAAACAGTTCACGCAACAAAACAATTGCACTTCAGTTTGATCCGCCAATTTAATAAAATAAGTTTGATTTGTGGCTTGAAATGGGCTCGAAATGAGAATCATCTGTCAACAACTAAATCTGATAAAACAAAGTCTAAACTGTTAAGTTTAGAAATCAACGTAACCCCGAAGTGACATGTCAATGTCGTGCGCGCTCCAACTGTTAGATCTTTTCACAGTAAAAAAAAATTTTCAAAATGATACCGAAATCAATATCATTTTGATCGGCCGGAATGAATGATCGACTCTTGAGATCATAATGATCTGATGCGGGATCAGGTATCAAAGCAAACCAAGATGGCTGACGTTCTTAGATTACTTTAGCTCATATGCGAGCTTTTTATGGTTTCTGATCGTGCAGTGTACTTGAAAAGTTAAAAAATTAACGAATTCTGATATTAGAAAACATCATCTGTTAAGTGTAGTTGTCACTTGCGTGTGGTTAGATAACATTTTTAGGTTATGTCGTTATGACATCGGCGCCAAAAATTGGCGGCCATGTTGTTTAGTCTGACAAATGACCCAAAAAAGATGATCAAGATGATCCGAATGGACAGATCATTATGATCTCGAGAGTCAAATGATCGTTGGTGTAAAATGCTCTTCAACAAAATTGATCCTTTTTACATTCTCATTCTAATGAGAAGGTATTGGTTTTATGTAAAATTTGACATAGTCGGTTTTCATGAAATATCCACGTTTTGAGACCCCCTGAGCCAGAAAAAACGGTTTTTACCAAAGTGTCTGTCTGTCTGTAGTCTGTCTGTCTGTCTGTCTGTAGCCACGATAACTTTCGAAAAAATGATCAGATTTGATTGAGCTTTGGCACACTTTTTAATGGCCGAAAAATAGAGAACGATTTCGTTAACCAGCTATTTTGGATGAAAATCCAAAAAGTGAGCACATTTTGAAAATGTTTGAGACCACTTTTTTGAAAGATTTGAAAATTCTATGTACGGTTATTAGTAGTACGCACAATGACGAACAAAATATTATTATGACTTTTCGTGATAAAAAAAAAATTACTGGAGTTATAGCATTTTCAAAATTCCAAAAAACAAACGAAAATGAACATTTTAAGCCGAAAAACGCACGATATGAAAAAAAGTCAAGAGGAGAATAACGTTGCTTTTTGAACACCCTATAATATTTTCATAACAACTTTTTGAATTTTTTGAAAAATAAAAAATTCCAATTTTGATCGCACAAAAAATTAATGAAAAATCAAAAAAGCCATTTTGCTGTCAAACTATGCAAGATACCAGAAAAGATCATCTCACCAAAATTGTGCACCTAAAAAAGATCTACAAATTTCTTATCATTCACTTTTTGATATGACGCGCAGTTTTTGTTTTATTCGTAAAAAACAGCATTGAAAATAGAAAAATCAAATTTTCAGACTAATATTACCAGCTACGAAAAAATGACTGTAACAAAATTTGTTCATCCAAGGAAGAGGTACAAATTTATTCTGACTCATGTTTCGATAGGATACGTGGTTTTTGTTTTATTCGTGAAAATAACATTGACAGTAAAAAAAATCAAATTTTTGGAAAAACAATGCAAGGTACGAAAACATATAAATGAACAAAAATTGTGCATTCAAAAAAGACTTACAAACCCGTAATCAATTTTTGTGGTAAGAATATATTCAAAATGAAAAAATTAACTTTTTTGATAAACGGCACAAGCTAAAATAAAATGTTAACTAATAAAATTTGTCGCCTGAATTATATCATTACTTTTCATTTGAAATCAAATACAAATTTAGTAATTTGTATATGAAGAACATATAACACGAAGCACAAAGTGCGCGCTCAGTGTATTTACCAAATCGCACGCCGTAAGTGCGCTCAAACTTTTTTGTTTCTATCATACGGTTCAAATGATATTCAAATCAAATATCGAGCGCGAAGCGCGAGTGTCTGGATGAGAATGTGTTCCTTAAGGTCGATAGAACCTTGAGTAAATAAAGTTCCTTTTCAGTCTAAAATAAAAACAAATTTAACAATCACTTAATATGTAGAGGTTTTGATAATTTTATAATATTTGCAAACAAACTTTTTCTTTTCATCGAAGTCGAACACGAAGTTCAAAAATCTAGAGGAGCCGAGCGTAAAGCGCGATGCAAATACGCCCGAGCGCGAGGTGAATACATAATCGAGCGCGAAGCGCGTGATAAATATATGATCGAGCGCGAAGCGCGAGATCCAACAGTCGCGCGCCCTAGGCGCGCGCGAAGCGCGCCATGAGAATGTGCCCGTGAAGCGGGCAGATTTTTTTTACTGTGTTTGTCTTTTAAATTCACTTAATACTAAAATTTCCTATCCATGTCAACTTGATGCTACGTCGGTTTCTAAGATCCTATTACGGACTAACTTTGAAAAAGAAGTTTTGAATTAGTGTTATGTCCAAAATATAATCAGGATATGTTTAAAAATGGTATAACCCTCAAGTCAACTAGTTTGTATAATTTGTATAATTTTTAAGCAATATTTCCATGCATTAAAAATCTCACAAGTTAATTTTTCAATCTATATTAACTTGCCCAGAAAATTTGCATGTTCCTCAAATCAACTCGTTTATATAACTTTTAGATCCAATATAAAAAATGTTAAGCAGTCGGAATAATTTTCAACATCAAATTCACATAAATATAAACTCCTGAATATTTTGAGTCCTTCGAAAGGATTTGCTTCAAGATGACGGAATCCTACATTTTTGACGCACTCAAATGATAAAAAATTAGCTGAAGATATTAATTTTTGCTGTTGAAGTTATTTAAATTGATTCTTAAAACATAAATTTATTCAAAGACTCTGTATTACGACGCCGATAGCAAGTGCTATAGGGGCAGCATTTAGATGGTTCAAAAGTTCTTTGGAACATCCTATTATATACAGAAATATTTGCGAAAATGTTTGCAAAACATTATTTATTGATGGTGAGACATACACGTTTAAGTATAGTGTTTTTCGATGAAAAATAAAGTTTCGGTTTTCGTATTAGTTTTGGTGAATAGTAATTTTCAATACAAATCAATTCAGAACATAGTAGATTTAAATAAAAACAAAAATACAAGTAGAAATAGTAGTTTCAGATAAAAACAGTAGTTTCCGGTACACAGAAGAATATTCCGCTAATTACGTTCAACTCGATTGGATACATCACTGTTGAAACAATCTCCTTTAGGGTTTACGTCTAAAAAAACCACTCTATAAATTCCTTGAATTCCTTCAATTTTATAAATTCCCTGAACGCCCTAAATTCCTTATATTCTGTGAAATCGCTGATATATCAATTTTTTGAATTTGTTAAATTCCTGAAATTAATCTAATTTGCTGAATTCCTTAAATTCACGAAATTCTGTAAAATTCTAGTCTTATCTGAATTCCTTGAATTCTTTGTTTTTATTTAATTTCTTGAATTCTTCGAATTACTTGAATTCAGGGAATTACTTTAATTCCTCGAATTACTTAAATCCCACGATTTACTCGAAATCTTCAAATTACTTAAATTTAGAGAACTCCTTGAATTCAGAAAATTTCTTGAATTCAGAGAATTTCTTGGATTCAGAGAATTCCTTGAATTCAAAGAATTTCTTGAATTCAGAGAATTCCTTGCATTGAGAGAATTCCTTGAATTCAGAGAATTCCTCGAATTTAGAGAATTCCTCGAATTCAGAGACTTCCTTGAATTCATAGACTTTAGTGAATTCAGGAAATGACTCCAATTCTTCGATTTACTTGAATTCTCCGAATTCAGGGAATTACTCAAATACATCGAATTACTCGAATTTCTCCAATTCTTTGAATCACTTGACTAATTATTATGGCCAACGGCCATACCACGCTGAAAAAACCAGTTCTCGTCAGATCACTGAAGTTAAGCAGCATTGGGCGCGGTTAGTACTTGGATGGGTGACCATTCGAGAATACTGCGTGCTGTTGGCATATCATGGGTGTGGTGAGCCCACACTTGTCTTTATTTATAACTACAAGAAAACTATCCACCTAGAAACACTACCCGAATCGGGTAGTGTCACGCCTACCCTGAAAGGGAAGTGGCTTAATGGTATACTTGGAATTACTTAAATTCTTCCTATTACTAGAATTCCTCGAATTACTTGAATTCACGAAATTCCTTGAATTCTTCGGTTTACTCGAATGACTGGAATTCCACGATTTTCTTGAATATTGTGAATTCTTGGACTTTTTTGAATTCTTCGAATTACTTGAATTTAGAGAATTCCTTGTGTTAAGAGAATTACTCTAATTCTTAAGATTACTTGATTTCTTGGAATTATTCGAATTATTTGAATTCTTCGAATTACTAGAAAATTTCGAATTACTTGAATTCTTCGATTTACGCGAATTCGACGATTTACTTGAATTACTTGAATTCTTCGATTAAATCGAATTACTTGAATTCTTCGATTCAATTGAATTACTTGAATTCTTCGATTTGATGGAATTACTTGAATTCTTCGATTTAATCGAATTACTTGAATTTAGAGAATTACTTGAATTATTCGAACAATGTGAATTCAGAGCGTTACTTCAATTCTTCGAATTACTTGAATTTGTCGATTTAGTCGAATTACTTGAATTCTTGGAATTACTTAAATTCTTCCCATTACTAGAATTCCTCGAATGACTTGAATTCACGAAATTCCTTGAACTCTTCGGTTTACTCGAATGACTTGAATTCCACGATCTACTTGAATATTTTGAATTCTTGGACTTTTTTTAATTCTTCGAATTATTCGAATTTAGAGAATTCCCTGTGTTCAGAGAATTACTCGAATTCTTAAGATTACTTTATTTCTTGGAATTATTCGAATTATTATTATTATTATTAAAAATTATTATTATTATTTTAAAAAAATTATTTATTATTATGCCAATGGCCATACCACGCTGAAAACCCCAGTTCTCGTCAGATCACTGAAGTTAAGCAGCGTTGGACGCGGTTAGTACTTGGATGGGTGACCATTCAAGAATACTGACATGAGTGCTGTTGGCACATCGTGGGTGTGGTGAGCCCACACTTGTAGTTATTTATAACTACAAGAAAAACCTAGAAACACTACCCGAATCAGGTAGTGTCACGCCTACCCCGAAAGGGAAATGGCTTAATGGTATACATTCGAACAATGTGAATTCAGAGTCGATCCTGGTCAGCGGGAGTCCTTTGTACCTAACGAGGACTAAAATGCAGAATATAACATTTTTTCAATTTAGCACCTGGTAATTTATAAATATAATATTCAGAATCTGTGAATTATAACGATTCCAACGATATGTTATTTTACTTAAAAAGTTGAAAATTAAAGAATAACTGTTCAAATTATGAGAAATTGTATGCAAAATTTTTCAGAATATTTCACTCAAATTCACTGCAGTAGCTTTAATTTATTAGTACAATATTTTACCTCGCTTGGGAAATTCCGGAAGTTAAAATTTGGCCACATTTGAAAACTTATTAACTAACATCATAAATTTAGTTTATTTCTCAAACAATCTCATTTCTCAAAATTATTCCTGAATAATTTTGTACTCAACCAATTTGTTTATGAAAGTTTATTGAAAATACTATTTTAACATATAAAAAGCAGAATATGGAGACAATCTCAAAAATATCGTTTTTTAAATCTAACTTTAGAAATTTTAAACAGAGACCAAAACGGAAAATTGCATTTGCTTAAGTGTCGAAAAAAAGTTAAAAACTGAATTCGACAAATTTTGAAAATAATTATTCTTTCTTTAAAAAATAATATGTTTGATATTACTGTCTTCAGACGTTTTAATACTGGCACTTGAGTTTTCTTTTTATTAACTTAAGCCTCAACCAAAACAGACTAATTTTCAAGCCAAAAAAAAGGAATTTTTATAAAAAGAGTTGAATTATTAACCAAGAAAAATTTTTCAGTCGATAAAGAAAAAAAGTCTGCGCCAAAATGTTTAATAATTCAACATTTAGGAATTAATCAAAAAATCTATAAATTTTTATAATTACATATATAATTTTAGACAATTTTAAGCTAGAAACATTAATTTATACATCAAAGTTTGTTCTAAAATCTATTTAAAAATTCGCTTCAAAATTTGTTTTTAAAAATCATAAAAAAATTTTCCACGAATCTAATGCAAATTTTGTTATTTATTATCTTGAAACTTGAATTTTTCCTACAATGTTTTGAAAATCCGGCAAAATGAAAAAAATGCTTCAAACCTTCCAGATTCTATTTTGAAAATTTATAAAAATATTTTTTTAAATTAATTTTTCAAAAAATAATTCATTTTTAGTTTTCATAGGAATTTTAATAAAAAAAATGTATTCTTTTGAAACCTTTTAAAATACTTAGAAAGATTTTAAATGTTGTGTTCGGAATCTTTAAAAATGTACGTTTTGTTTTAAATGTTATGAAATCTTTTCAAGTTTTAAATTATTTTGGAATCTTTTCAAAATTTCTTAACATATCTTAAACTTGCTCAAATTTTTTCCAAATTAATAAGTCACTAAACATTTTTTCAGTTTTTAATGAAAATCACTTTTTTGAGTTGAAAATTAACTTTTTTTGGCCGAAAATTCAACTATTCCATGCTTGGTTGAAAATTAATTTCTTTGGTTGAAAATTCGTTAATTTTGAATAGTTTTGTTATAATTCATGTATTTTATTACAAATTAATCTTTTTGAGTGCAAAATTAATCTTTTCGGTTGAAAATTCAACTGTTCGGTTAAAAATTTTTTATTTGGTAAAAATACATTTTTGTAGTTGAAGACTCATTATTTTAGTAAAAAATTCATTTCTTTGGTTGAAATTTTTACTGTTCTGTTGAAAATTCAATTTTTGCTTGATAATTGATATTTTTTAGTTAAAAATTCAATTATTTTGGTAGAAAATTCATATTTTTGTTTTGAAAATTAAACTTTTAGGTTAAAAACTCAAATTTTTGGTTTGAAAACTAAACTGTTTTACTAGAAATTTTGTTCTGCCAAGAAGATTTATTTTCTACTAGAAAATACGAATTGTCAACAAAATACATACATTTTGAATCAAATAGTGGAATTTTCATGATATAAATACGAATTTTCTACAGAACAGTTGAACTTTCAATTAAATAATTACATTTTCCACCAAGAAGGTGAATTTTGAAACAAAAATAATTATTTTCCACTGAAAAGGACAAATTTTGAACAAAATACGTCAATTTTTAACCAATTAGTTGCATTTTCAACCAAAAAGGTTATTTTTTTACCAAAAAGCCCGAATTTTCAAAAAATTAAATAAACTTTAAACTAAATAGTTTAATTTTTAACAAAAAAAGCAATAGTTAATTTTTCATTTGAAACAATATTTTTAATAAAAAAATTAATTGTATACCACCTAGTTAAATTTCATACCAAATTGTTGAATTTCCATGACAAACGGACGAATTTCCTACACAAAAAAGTTGAATTTTTAGCCCAAAAATATAAAGTCTCAACAAAAATGTTCATTTGCAATCAAAACGTTTAATTTTAAGTTTGAAAAAATATTTTTAATCCAAAAAAGAAATTTTCAACAAGCTACATTAATTTTAAACCAAGTAGTTGATTTTATAAACTGAAAAAGTCAATTTTCATAACAAAATAGGCGAAGTTGAATTTATATTTAAAACATTAATTTTGAATGCATCCAACGGATCTTCTACCAAAGAGTTGAAGTTAACACCGTAAAAATTATGAAAAAATTATTTTTCATAAAAAAAAGCCCGTCTACAAAACAATTAAATTTTCTACCACATAGTTTATTTTTCTATCAAACTGTTCTATATAAAATAATTTAATTATCAATCTAAAAATGTGAAGTCTCAACAAAAAGTTTATTTGCAATCAAATAGTTCAATTTTAAGTTAAAATATCATTTTAGCCCCAAAAAGAAATTTTCAATAAAATACATAAATTTTTAAGCAAATAGTTGATTTTTCAACAAAAAAGATTTATTTGTTACCGAAAAGGACCAGTTTTCAACAAACTACTTAAATTATTAACCAAGTAGTTGAATTTCTAAACTGGAAAAATTAATTTTTGAGCAAAAATGGAAAAGTTGAATTTTCAATACAAAAGGACGAATTTCATAAACAAAACAGTGAAATTTTCAATCCAAAAATATGAAATTTCAACGAAAAAGTTAATTTCCAATCAAGCACCTAAATTTTCAGTTGAAAAATTAATATTTAAAAAAAATTAATTTCAAATGAAAGACTTGAATTTAACCGAAAAGACGAATTTTCAACAAAATAAAATCCTAAACCAAAACAGATTAATTTGCAACTGTACAATTGCATTTTTAAAATTGATTTTCTACCAAAGAAGCCGAATTTTCAACAAAATGGATAAATTTTTAACTAAATAATTGAGTTTTTAACGAGGATGATTAATTTCCTATAAAAAATACAAAAGTTCAACCAAATAGTTGAATTTTTAGTCTAAAGAAAAATCACTTTCAGCCAAAAATCAAATAGTTAAATTTTCATTGTGAAACAATAATAATTCACAATTTAGAAAAGCGAAAAAAAATTATTAATCAACAACAAAAAAATCATTTGTAAAGCAGCTTTATATTACTAGATGTAACTATTTTTCCGAAAAATCGTTTCATTTCCTGATTGGAAATTAATTTTTTTTAACTGAAAACTTAACTTTTCTATTTTTGGTTAAGAAATGAACTTTTTCAGTTGAAAGTTCAAATCTTTGATTGAAATATAGTTTTTTTTTTATGAAAATGAAACTTTTTTATTGTAAATTTAACGAAGCCAGTTTGTTAAAAACTCTTTTTTGTTTAAGATTCACCTATTTGGTTAAATATTTAAGTATTTTATGGAAGATTTGTTTTTTTGTTGTTGTTAAAAATTAAGTTTTGGATATTAAAATATAAACATTTTATTGTTGGTTGAATATTTATCCTATATTGTTGTTTGTTAAAAATTCATCTTTTCGGTTGTGGATTTAACTATTTTGTTAAAAATTCCTCTTTTTTGGTTAAGAACTGTTTTTGTTTCTCGAAGAGTAAATTTTTGAAGTTAAAATTCAACTATTTGATTTTTGGTCAAAAAATTATCTTTTGAGTTGAAAATTCAACTATTTGGTTGGAAATTCAAGTCTTTTTCTTAAAAATTCGTCTTTTTGGATAAAAAATTAATCTTGTTGTTTGAAAATTCATCTTTGTAGGTGAACAATTCAGTTATTTGGTTAAAAATTCAACTATTCTACTGAAAATTTCATTAGTTTGTGAAAAATTCAACTATATTGTTAAAGTCATCTTCTTCAGTCGTAAATTAAACTGTTTTCAACCAAATTCGTCCTTTCAGATAAAAAATTTATCTTTTATGGTACAAATTTCATCTTCACTGAAAAAAAAATGTTTGAATAAAAAAATTTTTTTTTTGATTCAAAGAAATGGTCGTACTGAATACGTCCAATCATATATTTCTTCAATCCAAGGAAACAGTTTAATTGTATGAAAAATAAGAAATTATTAAAGCAAATAAATAATTACTTTAGCCTGTGAAATATTATTGTTGATCGGATAAAATAAAAGTTTTTTTAATTGAGAGATTTGATTCTTGTTTCAAAGAAGCGTACTATAAACTTTCATAAATATGATATATATGATTGATTCTTGAATTTGTGAAAAAATGTCTAATAAGAAATATTTGCTTTTCAAATTAATGATAACGCAAAACAAGAGATACAAATATTACAAAGAAAATTAGAAAAAATGTTTGGGTAAAAATTCCACCATATATGCGTTGATTAAAAATAGCATAACAATCACTAAAATAGATACAAACATGAATAAAAAGTAGAGTTTGTAAAAACTTTGAATTAAAAATTTTTCAGAACAAATATACACCTTGATGTTCACAAAAACATGATAACAATTTTCGGAAAAATTCATTTTTTCGGCCTTTTTGAATTTTGAAGTTTTTACCCTAAAACGAACAATCTTAAAATGTCATGGCCTCTGGACCGGGAAATGAGCAGGATTTTTTCAAACACGGAAAATCGGAAAACGACAGTGAATTTAGTAGTTAAACAAATATAAACCTCCGTTTGAAACTTTATAAACTATTTTCAATTTAAAAATAATTTAAAATGAATAGACTCATAACTAAAGTCTATTATTCAATTTCAAATTATAAACGTTCAAATGTTGTCTCAGTTTTAAATATTCCATTTTTAACCCATTGCGAATTAAAATTTTTTATTAGAAAAGGCATTTTTTCAATATTTAGCAGTATTTGGCTGGTTATATAAAATAAGCAATTAAAAATGAAATATTCACAACTAAACAATTTGAAAGTGAATTGTTTCAAATAGAAAGTCTTGAATCGATAACATTTCAGAGTGCAAAGTTTAACCTTTTAATGTAAGAAGTTTAGTTGTTTCATTGTATTGAATTTTGAAATTGCAAGTGAAATTTCTTTATTTTAATTTATTAATAACAACTAAACAATCATTTATTGCAAACGACTGCAAATTGAAAAATGTAACCTCTAATTTAAAAAGTGTTTTATTTTAAACGATCATTTGAAAAATGTTTCAGTTTAAATGGTTCTAACCTAAAATTGCTTCAAAATTATATAATTTTCAAAATTTTCAAATGTATTGTTTCATTCTTACATTTAGAGCATGCAAAATGAAAAGTGGATGTATATGTCATTTCATTTAAAATTATTCCATTGAATAGTTCTGTAATTTCGCGCGATCGAGAACCGTGATTCTCGCAGCGAAGATGTAGTTTCTCTTCAACTCATTCGTAATAATCATTTTGAACTTTTGCGGCACCGACTTTTAATATTTATTATCTCTTCTGTAATTATGACTGAACGGTTCGAGATGATTTACAGAAAAGTTATCGTTAACTCACCGAATTTTTGTCATAGCCGCCGCATTATAACTTATAGTTCAGTAATTTTTCAAGTACAAATTTTTTCCGTGTAGGTCTACTATCACTTGATGAAATATTTCTTTGAGAGAAAGAAATATCATTTTACGACAAAATTACTACTCTTTGAATTCCATATGAAATTCATTACTTTTAATAAACATTTCCTTGTATTTCAAACAAAATTTCTTTGATAGACAGAGAAATTATTATTAGTTAGTTAGTTAGTTTTAATGCGGGTGGGAAGCCCATGAAGAGCTCCCCTGGCGCTCAAGCTATAAAGCCTATTGTGTCACACCCTTACTTATTCACTTTCAGCAGTCGAATCCAGACCTCTTGACGAAGCCCAGTATGTCGACCACGGATCGCGTTGCAATTTCCTCTGTTTCCATAAAATGGGCCCCGAGGGTCTGTTGCCTGAGTCTAGGTAATGCCGGGCACTGGAATAATACATTCAGGGATGTTTGGTCATCCCTGCCGCATTTCCTGCGCTCTGTCGTGGGGTTATACCCCATTTTGTGCATATGATAGTTCAAGTGGTTGTGCCCTGTTAGGGTCCGTACTACTGTCCTTATATTTTTCTTGGGTAAACCCAGGATTTCCCTAGCTCTGTCCATCCTATAGGTATTGGATGAATGAAAAAACCCAGGATGAATTTCGCCTGACGGCAACCCCGGGTTTGTTCCCAGCATTCCCGGTGTTTTGTTCGGATCCAGCTTTTAATGACCATTCCGACACAGCAAAACGCTATTCCTAGTACCGGTTCCGGTCCTATGTATTCGCTCGCTGCACCGCTTTTTTTCTGCAAGTTGGTTTAATGCCTTTTTGCATTCCCAAACCAGTTCTGATGTTATGTCTGGTTTCCCTATTGCAGTTAGTGTCTTTTGGCTGTCCGAGCAGATCGTAATCTGTTTGCCAGCAGCGTTTTGCTCTATTAGTGTTTCAGCACAGCGAAGGACGGCCAGGACCTCCGCTTGAAAGACAGCAGCGTATCGCCCAAGTGTGATCCCTATCCCTTTTCCTCTCTTGCTGTCATAAATTCCTGCTCCTGACCCAGCCTCTCTCCTGGAGCCATCTGTATACCAGATTTCCCCCTGGAGAAGCGGGTTACCATTTGCTTTCCACAGATCCCTGCTTAGAATGCAGACGCGGAAAGCTTCGGCGAAGTTGAAGCGTTTTGTTATTTTATCTTGCCTCATCTGTAGAATCAGCAGTGCGTTGATATCACTCGGGAGTCTAGCGTGTCTAATCCCCGGTGTCCTTCTATTTGCTATTGTCAAGCGATCCGTCGCGTGTGCCGCTCTAGCGGTTATAGCAACATGTAGGGTTTTCTCGCAGAGCATGAATCCTATCGCCGCTACGGGCGCAGTACTCATTGCTCCAGTCCGCATGTAGGAGCCTGGGTTTGAAGACAGCAGAGTAGAGCCATGCAAGCATTTTAGGCCCTAGCCCCCACGTCAACCCAAAGGCTCTCCTGCACATCCAAAAAGTCATGACAAATTTCTTGCATTTGGTCTCCAGGTGCTTTGCCCAGTTCAGCATGCCATCTAGGATTACTCCCAGATATATAACTGAATATGAAAACGTCAGCTTCCCACCACATAATACAGGAGCGTCAACTTTCGGAACTTTATAATTTCTCGTGAAAATGACCAGATTGGTCTTTTCCGGATTTACCGAGAGCCCTGAGCTATCGCACCAGACCTCTACGATGCACAGCGCCGACCTTATAAGACCCATCAGCGTTTCCAGATGAGCACCCCTGACTAGGATTACAAAATCATCCGCATATCCCTGAGTAAAGTACCCCTCTTTCTTTAGCCTTCGAAGAAGGCCGTCCACTACAATGCACCACAGGAGGGGCGACAGGACACCCCCTGTGGGCAACGCGCCGAGCTATCCCCCTTACTAGGCTTTCACCCCATCTGGTTTCGAGTCTTCTTCGGCGTATCATGCGTCCTATCCAGGATACTAGCTGGTCCGGCACGCCACATCTCAAAGCCTCTCGACAGATGACTTCTGGAGAAGTATTGCTGAAGGCACCCTCTATATCCAAGAAAGCGCCCACAGCATACCCCTTTTGTTCCAACTGCTGCTTCAATTTTGCCACAACAGCATCAAGCGCAGTTTCTACCAAACGGCCTGCCTGGAAAGCATGCTGCCCTCTATGCAGCGGGGAGGCCAAGAGCACCTCATCCCTAATGTATCTCTCGGCCAACTTCTCCAGCGTCTTCAAGATAAAAGACGTCAGGCTGATTTGTCGGAAATCTTTGGCAGCAGTGTAACCCTTCCTCCCAGTTTTGAGTATGCAGGCCACTCTGCCATCCTTCCATGCCGATGGCACGTGTTGAAGGGCTATACTTGCCCTGAATAATTTCGTCAGAGAAGGGACGACTAAATCCATGCCTTTTTGTGAAAGCGCTGCATAAATGCCATCCGCCCCTCGTGATTTAAAGGGGAAAAAGGACCCTACGGCCCATTTCACCTTTTTGTAACCAGCGACCTCAGCGGCGATATTCCAGTCGGCCCTTTCCACACCTTGGCTCCGGCCTTCCTCCCCTTGGTCGGTTCGGATTCGCTGAAAACCCGTAAAGTGAACTTCCATCAGGTTATTCAGCGTTGCTTCTTTATCTTCGGCAAACTCACCATTATCGAGCCTTACGAGCCCGAAGCGAGCTTCCGGATTTTTCGCCAGGATCTTGTGGAACTTCGCTGTTTCCAGGATGTTTTTCGATTCCTCGCAGAAGCACCTCCAATCTTCCTGCTTATACTTCCTTATGTTTTTATTGTATTCACACTGGGCCGTCTTATAGATGTCCCAGTCCGACGGCAATTTAGTTCTATTTGCCCTATTGCACAACATTCTTGTCTTTTTACGGAGTTTCTCCAGGTGGGTGTTCCACCATTCGGCTCCCTTCCTAGACTTAATTGTGCTTGTAGGGCAATTGTTCTCATATGATGTTGTCAGAGCCCTTCGCAGAAAATCCGCGGCGTGCTCCAACTCATTAATGGTACCATAGCTTGTGGGGAATTCCGCAAGCCTCCCTCTGAGTTTCTCTTTATATGAGTCCCAAAGTGTATTTCTGGGTTTTCTGATATGAGAAATCACTGGTTTACCTAAGGTTAATCAAAACACGATGTGTTTGTGGTCCGAAAGAGACTCCTCATTGGAGACTCTTCAATCCACTACCCTGCTCCTCAGTGCACCTGAACATAGCGTCAAATCAAAACCTCACACCTGTTTTTAGTCTGGAATGTGGGAGTATCACCCCGATTCAGAATTAGAGCCTACACCTCTCTGGGAGGCGGGGGTCCCTCGGCGTCGCCAGGGAAATAAGCCGAGGCAATAAATACCTCTAGCCTCTCTCCGTTACTGCCCCTGAGTTTCATCTTAATAACGGTGAGATCTCTAAAGCAGAATTTAAGCACCAAGTTCGCATCCATACCCTTGACGGCTATGCATGCCCTTGTCGTTTTTTCGCGCGGCCCCTTATATATGGAGCCACATCCTGACAAGCCACAAATCCTTTCCCTGTATAACCAGGGTTCTTGGATAAGGGCGAGCCCTGTCTGCACCACAGACATGCGTCTGGCTAAAACCGCCGAAGCGCCTTTGCTCTGGTGCAAATTAATCTGCGTAATGGAGATTCCCGTCTCAGCCATTGAGAGGCTAGTTCGGGGCACCTCCGGACGCTTCTGGGACCCCTGCGGATCCCAGTTGGGTCACCCGGAAGGTAACCCTACTCGCCCCTAGATAGGGACGATAATCTAGAGCCGCAAAGGCTCTGATTGAAGATTCGGGAAGAACAACGACTAGAATCCAGCCTCTTCCCTTTGGCCTGGATCCCTGCCTGTCGGAAAACATCTTCCACGAATCAGTTCGTAGAGACGGGTTCCGAAAGCTCAGGCGCCTCAGAACGGTCACCGGACTCTCGGGGTTGCCGGGAATCAGTACGGACGCTCTGCGGTACCATAAGGCCTCCACAAAGATGGCCCCCGACCTAATGAAGATGTCGTTGAATCTGAGGGCGCATCCCTCGCGAGGTAACGCGTCAATCCCTTTTGAGATTTCATCCCTCAACCTGTCCAAATCCTGGAGAGTTAGACAGTTAGCAGGATAACCCGACGCAACGACAACTCTCACCGGGGCGTTGTTGGCCATCTGCGAGAAAGTAAGGCCCTGTGTTACCAGAGCCTTCTGCCGTTTCAACTCCCTGTATGGGGGAGTTTTTCCGAAGCCCTTCTTCCTGTTGCCTATAGAATAAGCCTGAGAAGTTGGTCCGGGTAAAGTTTCCGCAGCCACTGCGGATCCTTACTATTTCGCACCACCTCTGGAGGGTTGCCCCCTACGGAGCCTCCCTCTTTTGGCGGTGAGTTGGATGAGGGACCCGAAACGGATCCCTCATCGTTAATGGTTTGTTTTTTAAGTTTGTTAGGAAACATTTCTGTCCCATGAGAAGTTAGGGAAATAAGAAACACCCCCCACAAAGCCCCGCTTGCAGGTGGTGGTTATAAATACTATGCGATTCGACCTGGAATCCCAAAGTCTCCGTTAAGACACCTCCTTTGAAACCCCTGCCTGAACACATCTACTGAGGAGGGCAGGCCGGGGCGTTCAAGGATTTGTTAACCCTGGTGCCATTCAGCTCTCGACAAGGCGATCACATCTTAGCCTGGGAGCATGAGAACTCGCGCTCCCGATATTCCAGTGGGCGTTGCCATTACCCCATGGAAGGATCGCTCCTTGGTTTAAATCTCACCGACCAGAGTCCGTCAGTTCGCCAGAGTAGCCACACATCGCGATACGGCCCGTCAGGTTCACCTATTTCGGATCTGTGTTCAATGAGCCCCGTAAGCCCTCCCACCAGCTACAAGGTCCTGCGATCCCTAGGAAGGGAATTATTATTAACAAATATAAATGTATTCAGTTTTCATTGACAGATTGGTGTAAAAAATGGTTGAAACACTCTGAAACAATTGTTTCATAATGCGAACTGTTAACTTTTGCATAATTTATCAAATATTTTAGTCAGTCTATAGTGAAGATTTTCATGATGAAAAACGTAATTTTTTAATTCAATTTTATTCATGAGAAAGATTTAATTTCTTGTAACTGAACTTTAAATCAAACTTAAATTTTCTGTGATAACAATATTTACTAAAAGCTATTTAAATGTTTTTTGTGGACTTTTAAAATTTTCTTAAATCTTTATAATTGAAAATGAAGATTTAGGGCAAGATAAGCGTCCCTTGCTGGCTATTATTTAATTTTCCAAAGTTGAACTCATCTTATTTTCTGTTGACAAGAGTTGGCAACAAAATTTCGGTAAGGTAGGAATCGGATAATTATTTTTTCTGTAAAATTGATTAATAGAAAATTACTTATTCAAACGAAGACTTCTTTCATTCAAATGAATCGCCGTTTTATTTTTTCTAACATTATTTAAACAAAAATAATTATTTTACTGCGATGATTATGTCGACTTCTGGCATGGGATTAATATTTTTTCAGTTTCATGAATATACATTTATATTAAAAGAATATTTTTTTTATATCTGAATAATTTTTGCGTCGTGTTGACTCTCATAATTGTTAGAATACAGTAAATATTTGCTGAATTAAATGTAATATTCCTTTGTCTCAAAAGAATATTTCTTCAATTCAAGTAATTACTTGATTGCAATGATTATGTGCAAAAAAAAATATTTATTCCATAATAAATATTTTTTTCAGTTTAATGAATATATATTTATATTAAAAGAATATTTTTTCAAATTTAAATAATGTTTCCATTGTGTTGATTATAATCAGTGTTAGAATGCAATAAATATTTGTTTAACTGAATGAATATTCATTTACCTTGAATGAATATTTCTTCAATTTAAGTCATTATTTCATTGCAACAATTATATCAACTTCTAGTGTCTAATGATTATTTTTTTCAATTTAACGAATATCGATTAATGGTAAAAGCATATTTTTCAAATTTAGATCATTATTTTATTGTTATGATTCTGACAGTTCTTACCATGGAATAAATATTTCTTCAATTGAATGAAAATTCATTCAACTTGAGTGAATATTTTCTTGACTCAACAAAAAATTAATTAATTGCTCCAATGATGTATGAATTATTTAATTTTAAAATATATTTATCCCTTTCAAAAAATCGATTTCACTGGACTAAAGAAGGAGTTCTTTAGGCGCCTTAAACGAATTCAATTAACCTAGGTTCCTACCTTCTAGGAAATCATTTCTTTGACTTAATATTTTTCACTTTTAATGCGAAGAAATCTTTACTTATATGAAAGAAATATCAACAAAGAAATCGTTTTCTTGAATGGATGCGTGAATTTCTTGCATCTAAACAATATTAACTCAACTGAAGTAAACAATTTCTTGATACAAAGAAAAAAACCAAAGAAACGCATTTCCTTAAATCAATGAAATTTTTGTTTTAGTATTCCTTGCTTGAAAATTCATCTCTCTTGGTTAAACGTTAATGTTTTTGTTGAAAATTTAACTGTCTTCGAAATTATTCGTCTTTTTGCTTGAAAATGTATTTATTATGTTGAAAATTCGTCTTATTTGTTTGAAATTGCAACCATATCGTTGTTAAAGCAGCTATTCGGTAGCAAATTATTCACTTTTAGTACAAAAATCTTTTTTTGTTATAAATTCAACTATTTTTTTGAAAATTCAATATATTTCAGCTTGAAATCTTAAGAATTCGGAGCGTTTCATATGAAGATTTATATGGTAACAACATTAATTTTATTATAAATAATTTATTCCCATATTATTCCCCTATGTTCGCAGTAAAATGTCACTAGTTTTCTTTTTTTGCACGGCAGTTTAAGAACATAACATTTTGTCTTGTACACACTCTAAATTCAAATCAGACAAAATTTGACTGATCAAATTAATCAAGCATGCTTTGAATGCAAAATCAGTGATTTCTACTAACAGACTAGTCGTTTTAATAGATGAATCAGTCAATATTAAAAGTTACAGATTCGACTAATCAAAATGACTGATTTAATTTGTGAAAGTTACTGGTTATATCATTCAAATGACTGATTTAATTAGTGATAGTTACTGATTATGTTATTCAAAATGACTAACTTATTCAATGATAGTTACAGTTTAGATCGTCATAAATTACTGAATCGGTATGTGGATGTTACTGATTAAATCAATTCATTTTTATTGGAAGAAAATAAATTATTTTTTGTTGAGAATTTATCTTTTTTTTTTTTTTAAATTCAACTACTTGGTTGAAAAGTAAGCTACATTGCTAAAAATTTATTTTTTTCTGGTTAAAGATTTATGATTTTACTTGAAAATTGGGTTTCTTTTTTGTTCAAAGATAAATTTCGTATCGGAAACCGATCTTCTTCATTTTTTGCTAAAAAATTGATCATTTTTAATTTTTAAAAGGCACTGTTTATGGTTACGGAATTTTTCGTACCGTTAGCCCTGAACGAGCTGGAAAAGGGGTCAGAGATACGGAAAATTTTGTAACCATAGACAGTGCCTTTTTAGAAAGTGTATTTTGTTGAAAATTCATCTTTGGTAAACAATTAGCTTTTTGGTAAGACATTTTATTATTTGGTTGAAATTTTACTTATTTTGTTGAAAATATCTTATTTTGTATTGAAAATTAATTTTGGTTAATAAAAATCGAACTATTCAATTTTTTGTTAAAAAGTGATCTTCTTTATTTGAAAATTACACTTTTTGATTGAGGATTCAACTATTTCGTTGAAAATTTGTCTTTTTGAGTTGAATTCCACTCTTTTTTCTATTTAAACTTAAAATCTATTTTGGTTGAGATACCAACTACTTGGTTGAAAGCTGAAGTACTTTGCTAAAAATTTATTTATCTTGATTAAAAATTCATTATTTGAGTTAAAAACTTATTTTTATGGTTGAGACTTTAACAAGTTTGTTGAAAATTCTTCTTTATTTGTAGGAAATACATCTTTGTTAAAAATTTGTCTTTTTAGGTTAAATTAAACTGTTTTTTAATGTAAAATTAAAATCTCTTTCAGTTCGAATATCCACTGTTTTTTATTTGAAATTGAAATATTTTTTGAATGAAATATCAGCCATTAAATTTCTGGTCGATAATTGATCTTTTTTTGTTTAAAAATAATTTTTTAACCGAAAATTAAGGTATTCCTATTTGTTTAGTTACACATTCAACTAGTTAGTTAAAATCTCATGTATATTGTTTAAAATTTTTCTGTTTTGGTAGAAAATTAATCTGATTGGCATTGTTAAAATTTTTTTTTTAAATTTCATAATTTCCGTTGAAAATTCAACTCTTTGGTTGAAAATTGATCTATTAAGTTGAAAATTTAACTATTTTGTTGAATATTCGTTTCAAATATTTAGTTGAAATTTTATTTGTTTTGTTGGAAATTCGTTTTTGTTGGTAGAAAATACATCTTAATGGAAAATTCTTTATTTTTGGTTTAATTCAACTACTTTTTATTCTTTTTTCTTTTATTTTCTTTTTTCTTCTATCTATTTTCTTTTATTCTTTTTATTATAACTGTTTTTTATTAAAATTTTTTTTTTTTCAAATATCAGCTATTACATTTTTGATTGAGAATTTATCTTTTTTTTATTAAACAATAAGATATTTAACTGAAAATTAGGTTAATGTATTTTTTTAGTTACAGATTCAACCAGTTGGTTGAAAATTTATGTATTTTTTAAATCGTCTTTTTGGTAGAAAATTAATCTTCTTGGCACCAAATTAATTTCTCTTACAATTTAACTTCTTGGTTGAAAGATGAACTTTGAAGTTAAAAATTTAACTATTTTGTTGAAAATTAAAATATTTGGTTGAAATTTTATGTATTTTGTTGAAACTTGACGTAAAAAATACTTGGTTGAAAATTCGTCTTTTTTTGTTGAATCAAACTGTTTTTTTAATCAAAAATAAAATCTTTTTGGTCGAGAATAATAAATATTATATAAATTATTATAAATTAAATATATAAATGTAAATAACTCAATATAAATGAAAACAAAAAAATATATAAATTAAATATATAAAAAAATATTATATGAATAATAATAATTAATTTTTGGTTTGAGAATCTATCTTTTTTTGTTGCAAACTAATTTTTTTAACTGGAAATTAAGGTTTTTTTTATTTTTTCTAGTTACATATTCAACTAATTGGTTGAAAATTTATGGATTTTGTTGAAATTTGATCTTTTTTGATAGAAAATTAATCTGCTTCTCGCAAATTAATTTTTTGCCAATTCAACTTTTTAGTTGAAAATTCATCTGCTTCGTTAGGAATTTATTTTTGTTGGTTTAAGATTCATCATTTTATATGAAAGTTAATCTCATTGGCTCAATATTTTATCTCTTCAGTTGAAAATTTGAATATTCTCTTAAAAAATCGTTTTCTTTTGTCTTTTGTTCAAAATTCGTATTTTTTGTAGAAAATTAATCTTCTTGGTTGAAAAATAATTTTTTTGGTTAAATATTCAACTACGTGGTTGAAAGTTAAACTGCCTTATTCGTTATTTTGTTGGAAATGAATACTTTTTTAAATGAAAATTCAACTTTTCGGTTGAAAATTTTTGTCATCTGTTTAAAATTCGTCTTCTTCGTAGAAAATTGATCTTCTTGGTCGAAACATAATTTTGTTTTGTTAAAAATTCAACTACTTGGATATAAATTAAACTATTTTGTTGATAATATTTTTTTTTGCTTCAAGGTTCATCATTTTGTTTGACAATTATTCTCATTTGTTTAAAATTGAACTATTTTGTTAAAAATTCGTTTCTCTTGTCGAAAATTAATTTTGTTGATTGAAAATTTATCTACTTCATCATTGGTTTACAAAATTGACCTTTTTTAGTTCCAAATTCAAGAGATTGGATCATTTAAAAATACTGATTTATCAGGGAGTCAAATTGCCTGATATCAAAAGTAACTCTCAACGGATTTGTCATTCTTCAAATCCGCATTATTTGAATCAATAAAAATAGACTTCGAACCAGTCACTTTTGACTGATTCAAATTTAGAGTGCACATTTAAATTTTCAACTACAAAAACTCTTCAGGGCTACAAATCATTTTAAGCCTCCATCAATACATATACTTCACTTCTCGATTCCAATATTTCAATTTAAGATTGTGGAAGTCGGAAATTTAATTTTCGGATTCCCGTATCCGGAGGCAAGACTTATAGTTTATGGACTTGGAGTCGACACCAGCAGAGAGAATTGAATAGAAAAAGAAATGTTTCACAGTCGTGCGTGAGGGAGGAGAAAACGAATAGCTTTTCTGGATAGCCTGGGTGGGTCATTATTTTGAATATTTTTCTAATTTATCATACTCTCCCGCAGATCTTTTGATCCCAGGACGCGGCGCGGTTTAGATGGAATATCAAGATCGCGGACATCCTCTTCTGCCGAAAAACTTGTATTGCTATCGGCCGCCCGCTAGATTGCAATGCATCTGGACGATGCGGACTCTTCCTGAATATAAAGACTCGTTTCTGGGACGCAAAACACAATGGAATCCGGAAACTCCAACCCCTCTATTGAAAATATTCTGAGGTTCGCTCGTTAGAGTAGAGAGTGGAGCACGCTCAGATTATTTATAGGATTCACTCCACTGCACGCCCCTCGCTTTTTCTCTGTGCTTTTATATTCGAATTTAAAACATCCCTTGGAAATTCATATTGCACGGAGATCATATACAAAATATTGTCATAGTTGGTTAGATGACATCGTTGCGGTTTTTTTAGAAGATATCATTTCCAATTGACCCAACTATTATAATAGGGCCATACACTAATTTTGTAAAAATGATTTGATACAAATCAATCCTTTTCTTCGACCGACGATGTTTAAGAATTTTAAATTGTGCATTTTTTTATGTCTTACGGTCCGCATACAAATTAAATAAAAAATGAGCCAAAAACATCTTTCCAACTCAAAATTTATTAATTAAAAAACTCCTTACTCCATCCTTTACGTACGTTTCGGTACAATTGCGTACCTTTTTCAAAAGGTTTTTAAAACCTAAATACAATAATATTTGAAGTTAGCAATAATTAAACAAAACAAAAAAAATTAAAAAAAGAATAATGTATGTATATGTATACCATTAAGCCATTTCCCTTTCAGGGTAGGCGTGACACTACCCGATTCGAGTAGTGTTTCTAGGTTAGTTTCTTGTAGTAAATAACTACAAGTGCGGGCTCACCACACCCACGATGTGCCAACAGCACTCAGTTTTCTCGAATGGTCACCCATCCAAGCACTAACCGCGCCCAACGCTGCTTAACTTCAGTTATCTGACGAGAACTGGTTTTTTCAGCGTGGTATGGCTGTTGGCCATAATATAATAATAATATAATTATAATAATTAATAATTAATATAATAATAATATATATAATAATAATTATATAATATAATAATATATTACGTAATAATTAATATAAATTTGTACCTGAGATAAGATTAATTTCGAAGAGTAAACAAACATCGAAAAAGAAAGATAGAAACCAATGTCAATTTGGAAGAATCCAAGTCAAAATTTGAGTCAAAAATTTAGAAAACATTAAAAATTGTTATAGAAGTCTCAAAAAAATTAAGCAGACTTCACTCACTTTAAAAACTACATCTCAAAATATAGAAAAAGAGATCTTTCTGATGGTTAGGAAGGACGAAAACGAAAATTGACAATATGGAGATACAATAAGACAGTATACGTAATGAGCGTTTACAAAGATGAGTTTTCATTGAAACCACTGATGAGGAAACGCGCGAAACTGAATTTGAAATTTAAATGTGAGAAAAAATTGTTTCAACTAAAAAATAAAAAAAGTGACATTACTTTAAAATACTTTGATAAATTTGATTAATGTTTAGAATTTCAGTATGAAAGTTAACAGAAATATTGCGAAATTTGTTTATAAAAATGGACTCAATAATACGTCGTTGATACGTATTTTTTTCAGTGGCTAATATTTTAATATTTTTAAAACAAAAATCAAAATAATGATTAAAATTCCATGAATGTTGTGACAAACCTGTGTTAAAATTCCCAACTTCACAATCTCTTTTGTGTTCAGCAATTCTAGTTTTTAATCTCCGGCCAGTTTCACCTATATAGACTTTATTGCAACATTT
>CAKNYM010049445.1:63666-77227 GCA_932195095.1 Andricus curvator
CTTTCGACCAAAAATATGAATTTTCAACCAAATCGTTTAATTTCCTACCAAATTGTTGAATTTTCAAAACAAAAAAAAAACGAATTTTCTATCAAACTTTTGAATTTTCAACCAAAAAATATAAATATTGAACAAAATAGTTGAATCCTCAACTGAAATAGATTAATTTTTTAAAAATAGTTGAATTTTCAACCGAAAAATATCAATTTTCAACAAGAAGGTTAATTTTCAACCATACAGTTTAATTTCCTACTAGGTTGTTGAATTTTCAAGCTAAAAGACGAAGCTTTTATAAAACAGTTGAATTATCAACCCAAAAAATATAAGAATATAAAAGATTAATTTTCAATCCACACTGATGAATTTTCTATCTAAAAGAAGAATGTTGAAAAAAATTGAATTTTTGACCAAAAAAGGTAACTTTTAAACAAAGTAATTGAATTTTCAACCAAATGGTCAATTTTTCAAATAAGAGATATTAAGCCTCAACAAAAATCAGTGCCCAAGGACGAATTTTTTGTCAAAATAGACGAATTTTCAACAAATAGTTGAATTTTCGACCAAAGAGTAGAATTTTCAACAAAATAATTACATATACAAACAAAATAATTTAATTTCTTATCAAATAGTGCAATTTTCAACCTACTGAAATGAATTTTTAATACAAAAGATAAATTTTCTACCAAGATGATTAATTTTCTATCAAAAAAGACGAATTTTCTATAAAACAGTTGAATTTTCAACCCAAAAATATATTAATACAAAAGATTATTTTTAATCCATAATGAAGAATTTTCTATAAAAAAACGAATGTTAACAAAAAGTTGAATTTTTCACCAAAAAAGATAACTTTTGAACAAAATAATTGAATTTCCAACCAAATAGTTCAATTTTCAAATAAAGGAGAAAAAATACACCAATTTTCAAACAAATAGTTCAATTTTTATCTAAAAAAGATGAATTTTCAATCTAAAGTGGAAAAGTTAAATTTTCAGTAAAAGTAATTGATTTACAAAAACAACAAAAAAGATTTTTCAACGAAATAGTCAAATTTCCAACCAATGAGATGAATTTTCAACAAAAATAATGAATCTGCAACTAAAAAGAGGAATTTTTTACAAAGCAGTTCAAATTTGAACCAAAAAAGACCAATTTTCAACCAAAACAGATGAATCTTTAACCAAAACGAATAAACTTTCAACCAAAAATAGTTGGATTTTCTTATTGAGTGCCGATAATTATTTCGAATTTAAGTTTTAAGTTCAATTTTAAACGCTATTAATTAAAAATTTTCTCAGAATAAAGTTTTAATAAGAAATTATTCCACGTTTAACGTTCTCAATTAAAATAATACAATTTTGTTTAGCTTTGCATTTAAAATTTATAAATTTAATTGCGATAAAAATTGAAACTAAGTACAGCGAACTTCTGAGAAAAACGGAAAAATGTCGATTACTCGCATTTTTCTTCAAAAAGTCGCACGATCCGTGCCCTGTATTTTAAACAAAAGTCAAAACAAAACAAAAAACAAACAGAAAAGATTTTGGGAAAATAAGATTCGAAACTGGATCAAGCATTCTAGAATAATTGACAATAATAAATAAATCAAATAATTAAAAAGATATTGGAGTGACGTGAGATTTAATTCGATGTCGATTTTGCGGCTCTCCCTCACTTTCTTTAAACCATTGGAAGTAATTTAATTTTGAGAGACCCTCGTTTTCTCTCCCTAACGTTTGAGTTCCATTTCTGACATAAACCATTAACCATTAACATTCCTGACATAAAATTTTTCATTTTGCGATTTATCGGGGGGGGGGGGGGGGGATATGTGTCCCGGTTGGGTGAAACAGAAATCTGGTCACCCTACACATTTAAAAAAAAGTAATGTAACTTTTTCTAGAGAGAAATGACAAAATTATTATCCAATGAAGGTCTTAAATTCGATATAATAATTATGGGTAATAATCCAGTAAGTCTATAAGACAACATGCCCAACTTGTAAACTCTCGTCTCACGTGAACAGCGACCACCGATTAAATGAAAGTCCCTAATTCCCACAGGGAGTGCTAAATAATTATTAGGAAGCGCTCGAGTCCGTCGAGTAACTATCTCGGAAATTGCACCTCATTCAAGTGCCCCTTCAAGACGTCGTCCCCTTTCACCCTATAGCAACCAGTTTCAGAAGAGGCGTCGCGACGCCTCAAGCGTCCATTACTGCAGCTTAAGCTGAATTAGAAAACCTGCCTTTCCTATTACGAAACGCAAATCGGACTTTGCTCTGTTTATATTATAAGTTAGAGTGCAATTTTAAGCGAACTTAAGCTGGATGAAAAACAAATTAAGAAAAATTAATGATTTTGATAACATAGGACGCTTATAATTTATTAATAATAATAATATGAAAATATAAAATGTAAATTATAATCCTTTTCTAAAAAATAGGTGAGTCACGAAAATATGAAAAGAATTGTTGTCGCTTTTCCTCAATGCCGATTGGTTAATATTTTCATTGCATTATTTAAATTGAAATAATTATTTTGGAAAACGAACAATTACCACCCAATACTCACCAAAATCTAAAATTTGTAAGGGCTTGTTATTTTGACATTTTCGAAGAATAAAGATGCTGACATTTTTAATTATTCAATCAGTAACTTTACGATTGATTTCATTTTTCGTAAGAAAATGAAATTAATCATAAATAGCAAAATCCGAACTTAGCAGTATCGAGTAATCAAATTTGCAATAATTGACCAATTTTTAGTTTTCCCTGTCCGTTCTAAATTTTTATTTCCGAAATAGAAACATTCTTTAAAACCTAGGAGATCAATAATGTTAATGTAAAAAAAAATTTCAAAATATAATTCAAACACTTTTGAAAATAACAATCATGCCGAATTTCATAAGGAATCATCCACAGATTACGTAAGACATACGCAAAATACATGATTTTTCAAGAAAATAGTCGAGTTTTCAACTCAAAAATATAAATTTAGAACCAAAATTGGAAGAATTGCATTTTCAGTTAAAATAATTAATCTTCAACCAAGAAAAAGGGAATTTTCATCAAAAGAATTAAACTTTCAACCAAAATGTTGAATCTTCGCTTAGAAGAAAAATTCTCAACGAAAAGTTTAATAATTGATATTTCCACCAAAACAGACTAATTTTCAAATTAAAAAGATGAACTTTGAACAAAATAGTTGTACTTTCGACCAAGAAAGATTTTCCAGCCGATAAAGAAAAAAATGTCATTCAAAATGTTGAGTTTTCAAGACAAAAGGACGCATTTTTAACAAAAAAGTTGAATTTGCAACCCAAAAATATTCATTTTCTACAAAAATAATTAAATGTCTAACCCAAAAAGACGAGGTATCATCAAAATAAATTAATTTTCAACTAAAGAGGATTATTTTTCTAGCAAAAATAGAATAGCTACATTTTCATTTTTAAACATTCATTTAACAAAAAAAAAAAAAACGAATTTTTAACCAAAAAATCACATTTAAAGAAGAAAAAAAGAATTTTTGACTTTTCAGAAAAAAATATCTTCTCCTTTCACTCCGCTCGGATTCGAATACCAGATCAACTGATTTCCGGTCAGGTGCTCTAACCATTGAGCTACTAGAGAGATCAGAGGAAGAATCCTTTTTTCTGAAATACGCTTCATTCTGCAAGATGTCATATACAAATCAATTTTTACTAGGAATCTGTATTATCATCGGAGATGGTAACAATCGATCCGAAGAGAAGTCCTTTCACACACACTGTGAAAATGGAATTCTACAATATCGATCAAAGTTACATCCTCTAATACAGAAAATATTTCAAATCAAATTTATTCAGAGAAAAAGATCTTCTCCTTTCACTCCGCTGGGATTCGAACACCAGATTAAATGATTTCCGGTCAAGTGCTCTAACCACTGAGCTACTAGAGAGATCAGAGGAAGAATCCTTTTTTCTGAAATACGCTTCATTATGCAAGATGTTATATACAAATCAATTTTTACTAGGAATCTGTATTATCATCAAAAAAGGATTCTTCCTCTGATCTCTCTAGTAGCTCAATGGTTAGAGCACCTGACCGGAAATCACTTGATCTGGTGTTCGAATCTCAGCGGAGTGAAAGGAGAAGATCGTTTTTTCTGAATAAATTTAATTTCAAAAATTTTTAATTTATAACACTATCTAGTCTGAGGACATTAAATATTTTCTGTATTAGAGGATATTACTTTGATCGATATTGTATATTTCCATTTTCACAGTGTGTGTGAAAGGATTTCTCTTCGGATCGCTTGTTACCATCTCCGACGATAATACAGATTCCTAGTAAAAACAGGAAAATTCTTGAAATTGCCTAAGTTTCATAGATTAATATTAGTTAAAGATGTTCCAATATTATATAATTAACAAACAAATTTTATAAACAAATCATTTGTTGAAACAATGTTTTCTACGATTTTCCATGATTTTACTTTTTTTAAAGTTATATTGAAAGAAATTTGGATGAAAACAATAAAATAATAAAGAAATTTCTTCTTGAGATTATTGTTGTTAATATTATAAACAAATTTAATAAACAAATGAATTATTCAGGTATTTTTTGCCAGAAAAATTCGGTTTTTTCTATGTCAATTTTTTTAATTAGGAACTTTACGATAATATTAGCAAAATTCATAATTTATTGATTAATCTCATGATTTTTTTAAACAAATTTAATAAACAAATGCATTATTCGGGCATTAGTCAGCAAACAAATTCTTTTTTTTCAATGCCACTCCATTCATTTGGAAACTTCATGACATTTTCAGCAACATTCATAATTAGTTATGAATTTTACAATTTTTTCAACAAATTTAATAAACAAATGCATTAATCAGGCACTTGTCGACAGAAAAATTAATTTTTTTATGTCAGTCTTTTTAACTGCGAACTTCATGATAATTTCAGCAAAATTCATATTTGGTTGATTAATTTTATATTTTTTTAAAACAAATTTAATAAACAAATACATTATTCGGGCATCTGCCGATGTAAAAATTGTTTTTTTTAAGTCAGTCTTTTTAATTGGGAACTTAAAGATAATTTCATTAACACTCAAACTCAGTTGATGAATTCTATGATGTTTTAAACAAATTTCTTGAACATGTGCAGCCTTAGGACCGAATAGAATGACCTTTTTCTTTCACTTTTGTTTATGATACACTATTTTTGGATCAGTGAAAATCAAAATGTTGCTGTAATTATCATTAAGTTCTGAATTAAAAAGACTGACATCGAAAAAAAAAAAAAATTTCCATCGACAAATATCCAAATAATGCATTTGTTTCTTCAATTTGTTTTAAAAAAAATTTCTCCACTAATTATGAAATTTACTGAAGTTATTATGAAGTTCCCAATTAAAAAGACTGACATCGAAAAAACGAATTTCTCAGTCCACAGATGCCCGAATAATGCATTTGTTTGTTAAATTTGTTTTAAAAAATCATGAAATTTATCAAAAAATTATGAATTATGCTGAAATTATCATAAAGTTCCCAATTTAAAAAATTGACATAGAAAAAAACCAATTTTTCTGTCGAGAAATGCTTGATTAATGCATTTGTTTATTTAATTTGTTTTAAAAAAAGCATAACATTTATCAGCTTATTATGATTGATTAATAAATTATGAATTTTGCTGAAATTTATTAAAGTTTTTGATTTAGAAAATTAACATTGAAAAAAATTCATTTTTGTGTCGAAAAATGCCTGATTAATGTATTGGTTTATTAAATTTGTTTATGATATAATCAATTATAATCTTAAGAGAAAATTTTTTTATTATAATATTGTTTTCACTCAAATTTCTTGCAATATAACTTAAAAAATCGTAAAATTATGGAAAATCGTAGAAAGCATTCTTTCAGCAAATAATTTGTTTATAACATTTTTTTGTTTATTCTAGGCCCTGAATATGATATGCTTGATATGGTCTTAAGCCAGTCCTGGGTTTTTCGGTTATTATTATTTGCATTAGAGATAAAAAAAAGAAATAAAAATAGTATAATGAGAATATAATAAGTATCCAAATTCAAAAAAATAGTATAATAAAATAATCTATTTTTTATAGCATCTCATTTTACTATTTCTTTAAATTTGAATATTTTATATATTCTTATTATACTATTTTTATTTATTTTATTTCTATTTAATATGAACATCATAATAACCGAAATATAAATTTTCAATTGATGCAAGAACAATTAGAATTTTCAATAAAAAAAACTTTCTTTGAATTAAAAGTGGTTAAGGTTGAAAACCCCAATTTTTTCATATAAGAAAAATGGTTAAAAATTAATCTGTTGACTTCATTGAAATAAAAATAGTCAATTGCTGTAAAAAAAAATTTGCAAAAAATGCCGGCAGCAGGAATCGAGCTCAGACTTTCCGGTTACAAACTCGAAGCGCTACCGCCTGAAGGAACCGAAAGTGGATTTTTTTAAAGCCTATTTTTCTCGAGAGTAGCTTAAAAGTGCATCTTATTACTGTCGAATATTACAGTTTCGGTAATGACCTATTACTTTGTGAAATATGAATTCAAACAAAATTTCGAAGGGTATGGGTTAGATTGTAGTCAGCCATGGTTTGGAGGGGGACGGCCACAGATAAGTTTTCTAGTGGGGCAATCAGTAGTGCATGTCATCGAATAGTCAGCCATTTAGAGACTAGGCAAAGGGGAGAATTCCCAGGAGTATAGGTCGACGTATAGTCAGCCAAGGTCACATTATAGTCAGCAGTTTCCGCTTATATTGATTTTTTAATGGGAGAAAAAAAATTGGACTCTACAAATTACCGGAAAATTAATTTTTTTTTTTATAAATATACAAAACTGAAAAAATTTCCAAAATTTTGTTGAAATTTAAGGATTTTACGGTAATTTACGGAAATTTATGAAAATGTTAACTAACTACGTTTGGAATTTGTTTATGAAATTAACAAATAATATTATATGACAAATTTTCATATTAATAAACATCACTAGAAACGTAAATTGCAGAGAATCAATGAAAACATTTTTTTTCTATCTATAACATCTATAATGTGTATTTATTTATACACTTTGTTTTTTAAACTTAAAAAATAATATCGAATGATAGATTTTTATGATCAAATACACCTTGGCGATAAAAGCTAGTCATTTTATCTTTTAAATATTACTCTGAAAACGAACAATCCATAATGTTCAGTATTTGATATTATAATTTGTTTATAATAAATAACATCACTTAATAACAATTCAAAAATCGCTTGCCTTACGTTGCTTTTGAACTAAAAATTAAATCAAAAATTGTTGTTGAACGTTTTTTGAAAATCCTATAAATTATGATACACCTGCGAAGATCAATAAAATTCAATCAGCAGTTTGGAATCAAAATTTAAAATCCTGTTACACCCTCAATTTTGAAGTTTTTGGTAAATCATTTCAACCGTGAACTTCTATCATCCAACATTAAAGTTTCACCAAGTTTGATCAAAATCGCTAGAACTTCTTGCAACCATTCAGGAAATGGATTGTCCCATGTGTTATAAAAAGTAGTAAAAGTCAATGTTTGGTCAGACAAACATATTGAGGCAGCGCAGAGTGGTCCAAATTAGTCATTTACTGTTCAAAATCCACTAAAGGTTTAATTCATAACATATTCTAATTTTTTTTCAAAATGCACATCACTAAATACACAGTAACGTCTATTAATTATTTTTCAAATGTATCCTCATGTCATTTATTGTCTAAATAAATATACTGGAAAAATGAGAAATAATGAGAATATTTTTTTATATCGCCAAGGAAAAAAAGCGAATAAAGTTCCTGTGCATCAAAATGAATGCATTAACACTTGAGGAATATAATTAATTTGGGGATTTGAGATCATTGTTATAAACAATTTTATATTACCAAATACTCGGATGAGGAGCTCAACGGCAGAAATAAAATTGTTGACTAAAAATTCTCAATTATCCTATAGAAATGATACACGTGCGATGAACAATTGCTAAATATTTACAATCACTATTGTTATAAACATTTTAATAAACAAAGCAATACGTTTTTCCATCTTTTTTATAAGTAAATATTGTTTTTCTCATAAAACCAGTTGAAAATGTGTTTTAAAGTAATTGAAAATCACGAAACTTAATAATCATTAGATCCTTCTTATTTTTAATAACATAAATTATGAAGAAATTCCAAAACTAGTCACTTTCAGGATTCGTTTATAATTAACTTCTTGTTAATAATGTTTTTGTTACAATTTAAGTTAGTTTATTGTCAAATTTACTCCATTGCGGTTTAATATTTAAAAATGTCTGTGATTATCAATCACTTTAAATAATGATAAATAAATAATATATAATATTTTAGAAAAATTTTAATTTCAGGTTAGGAGAAAAAATTCTAATTTTCTGAAAGTTCAACATCCTAAGAGCAATCGAAAATGTTTTAGAAGACGTTGAATTTTCAAAATAATACATTATTTTCAACTAACAAAGATCAATTTTCAGCCAAATAGTCAAATTTTCAATAAAAAATAGAACAGTTAAATTTTCAGAGAAAAAAAAAAGATTTTTTGAAGAGATGAATTTTCAACGAAGATGATGAATCATCAACAAAAATAATAAATTTTTAACAAAGGAGTTCAACTTTTAACCAAGTCGTTAAATTTGCAACTAAAAAAGATGAGTTTTCAAACGCGAAGATTAATTTTCTACCGAGAAAAACGTATCTTAACTAAAAAAGAACAGTTTTGCAAAAATGGAATAGTTAAATATTTATTGAGAGAATTGTCATTAAAATAGTCAAACTTTAAGAAAAGAGTTGCATTTCGAACGAATTAGTTCGACTTTTAACCAAGAATAATAAATTCTCAATGAAAAATGTAATAATTAAAATTTAAACCAGAAAATATAAACTCTCATCAGAAAATAGTTGGATTTTCAACCGAAGAGATCAATTTTTTACTAAAATTCTGAATTTTCAATAGGAATAATCAAATTCACAGTAACCAAAATGAATTTTCAAAAAAAAAAAAAAAATTATTATGCAACTTTGAAATTTTTTCATCTAAAAATATTTCTATAGATTGAAAAAAATTGGAATTCTAGGATTGAGCAAAATTCCAGTTTATTTTTAATTGGGCTATAAACCTCTATGGCTCTGGAAATTAATTATTTCCTTTCTAAAAGTGTTTCATTACATTTACCTAGTTCCGACTCCCACTTCGGGAAGGTTTAGAACTTCCTTACTTTTGTTACTTTTGTATTTTTGATATTTTTCCATATTTTGTTTTTAATTATTTAATTTATATTTATATAATATTTATATATACTGAGAAAAAAAATTAACGCTTATTTTGATCTCCATTCTTTGTTTATTTTCAACAGCAATAAAACATTGTCGTTCAATTTTTGTTTTGTTTTAATCGTGAAAAATGTTATTAATAATAAAAAAAATTCCACTTTGCGGTAGTTTGCAAGATATGAAAAAAATGAAAAGACAAAAATTGTTTATCCAAAAAAGGTGTACAAATTTTTTGCAAATCATTTTTTTATAGGACGCGTACTATTTGTTTTAATCGTAAAAAAAGAATCTATGAAACATTAAGATTTTTGGATGAAGAACACAAGATACAAAAAAAACGTAGTGTATACGGATCCGGCATATTTTGCCTGATTTTAATTTTCTGTTCCGGCAGATTTTGCCGGATTTTAATTTTCTCTTCCGGCATATTATTAATAACGTCATATTTTTCCGTAAATTATCATAAATTTCCACAACTTTCATAAATTTCCACAATTTCCATGAATTTCCACAATTTTCATATATTTCCACAAATTTCATGAATTTCCACAAATTTCATGAATTTCCACAAATTTAATAAATTTCCACAAACTTCAAAAATGTCCACAAATTTCATAAATTTAAATAAATTTCATAATTTTCATAAATTTCATAATTTTCCAGAAATTTCCTAAACTTTCACAAATTTCATAATTTTTCCAAAAATTGCATCAATTTCCACAATAATGATAAATGTCCATAAATTTGATAAATTATGGTAATTCATCAAATTTTCCATACATTTTTTAAATTATGGTAATTTATGGAAATATATGCTAATTTGAGGAAATTTTAGAAATTCATGGTTATAGAATGGTAACTTTTAATAACTTTAAAAACAGTTCTGTTGCAATTAATCTAGAATTCATTGCAATTAATCTAGAATTCATTGGAATTCATTGAGGAATTCATAATAAATTCTTTGGAATTCAATTGAGTACACGATAAAATATGGAGGAAGAGAAAATTAAAATCCGGCAAAATATGCCGCATGAGAAAATTAAAATCTGGCATATTTTGCCGGAATGGAATACTCGACCAACAATAAATAAATAGACAAACGTTGTTCACCAAAAAAAGATTTACAAATTTATTCTAAATCATGTTTTGATAGGATACGTAGCTTCTGTTTTATTTATTTATTTATTACAAATAAAAATGTTTGGATAAACAACACAAGATACGAAAAAAAATAAATGGACAAAAGTTGTTCACCCCAAAAAACGACAAATTTGTTATAAATTATTTTTGGATAGGACGCGTAATTTTAGTTTTAATCGCAAAAAATAACATTGAAGAAACAATCAAATTTTTGGAAAAACGACATAAGGTAGGAAAAAGTATTATAAGAAAACAAATTGTTCACCAAAAAAAGATCGACTAATCTGTTATAAATTATTTTTTAATAGGACGCGTTGTTTTCATTTGAATCGTAAAAAATGAAATTTAAATTTTAAAAAATGTTGTTATAAAAACGACAAAAGCTACAATAACATCTTAATTAACAAAATTGCTTGCCTAAATTATATTTACGAAGCTTTGAACATTTTTTTTGATAGGACGCGCACTTTTTTACATTATAAAAACAAGACAAGAATGAAATGATATATTTTCCAGGGTAGCTGCGAATAAAGATTAATGCCAATGAAACAGCAAATAATAAAGTTATAATAAAAAAATGTGTATATATAATAATGTAATAGAGTAGAACATAATATAGAAAAGTGCCCATTTCGGACAAATTGTAATCGAGCGTGAAGCACAAAATAAGTTATAGAAATGTGTTCGTTGAAGCCGAAGAGTTTTAACAAAAGAGAATTCACAATCATCAAATTCCAGTTGCCGATGGTTTTACCTTTAAAGCGATTAAAACGATTCGGGTATTCGCCACATACATAATACGTCCACAAGGATGCATTGTTTGATGTCATATTATAACCCATGGCGATTTTTCCGAAAAATGTTCTTATCGTTTTTTTTTTTTTTTATAATTGAAAATGCCTTTTTTGGTTCAAAATAAAGTACAGCCCACAAATATTGACCGTTTTGGACAAAGGAAAGTGGAAAAAAGCTGGTAAGATTTCTAAGAGAATTTTCAAGCCATATTTTTGAATTAGGCTTTCAATTTTTTTATAAATAAACAAATATGACGAAAAAAATGTCCATTTTACGTTCCTGGTGCTCGTCAATAACAAGAACATTGTTGAAATCGCATAAGTTTCATAGAGTAACATTAGTTGAAGATTTTCCCAAGATATATCATAAAAAAAAAATGATAAACAAATTATTTTTTGAAATGATGTTTTCTATGATTATCCATAATTTTACGTTTTTTCAAGTTATATTGCAAGAAATTCGAATGGAAACAATATAATAAGAAAGAAATTTCTTCTTGAGATTAATATCATAAACAAATTCAATAAACAAATGCATTATTCGGGCATTTGTCATCAGAAAAATTCGTTTTTTGCAATGTCAATCCTTTCAGTTGGGAACTTCATGACAATTTCAGCAACATTCATAATTAATTGATAAATTTCACGCTTTCTCAAAACAAATTTAATAAACAAATGCATGAATCAGCCATTTGCCGATAGAAAAATTCGTTTTTTTAATGTAAACTTTTTGATTAGGAACTTCGTGATAATTTGAAAAAAGTTTATAATTTTTGATCAATTTCATAATGAAAATGCCCCAATAATGCATTTCTTTATTAAATTTATTTGGAAAAATCATATAATTGATAAAAAAAATTATGAATTTTGCTGAAACTATCATGAAGTTCCTGATTAAAAAAAGTTGACATCGAAAAAAACGAATTTTTCTGTCATCAAATGCCTGATTAATGCATTTGTTTATTAAATTTTGTTATTAAATTTTTCTGATAACAAATGACCAAATAATGCATTTGTTTTATCAAATTTGTTTGCAAAAATCATAAGATTATTCAACAAATCATAAATTTTGCTAAAATTATCATAAAGTTCCTAATTTAAAAAACTGACATAAAAAAAAAAGGAATTTGTCTGTCGAAAAATGCCTGAATAATGCATTTGTTTATTGAATTTGTTTATAATATTGACAATAATAATCTCAAGAAGAAATTTCTTTATTGTTATATTGCTTCCATTCAAATTTCTTGCAATATAACTCGAAAAAATGTAAAATTATGGATAGTCGTAGAAAACATTATTTCAACAAATAATTTGTTTATAAAAAATTGTTTGGTAATTATATTTTATTCGAACATCTTTAACTAATGTTACTCTATGAAACTTAGGCGATTTTAACCATTTTTCTGTTATTGACGAGCACCAGGAACGTCAAATGCCAAAAATGATAATTTTTTTGTCATATTTGTTCATTAATAAATAAAATTAAAAACCTAATTCAAAAATCTGGCTCGACAATTCTCTTCTAAATCTTATCAGCTTTTTTTAAACATTTTTTTGTCCAAATCGGTCAATATTTGTGGGCTGTACATTATTTTGAACCAAAAAAGTCATTTTTTCCCCACTGTATGCCGGGCTGCAGTCACCCGATCTACTTTTAAGTCGAATAAAATCTGAAAGTACCACGTCTTCGTCGCTTATAGCAATATATAATATAATAATATAATATAATAAAAAAAATCATAATAACATATAATGATAATTTTTGAGTTATATGGTTTGATGGTAAGAAAAAAATAACTTCCCTACCGGAAAATGGAGGATATTATATATATTTCCGAAAAAATGGCATATGTTGCATTTTACAGGCGCAAAAAAACATTCACTTCTTAATTACAAAAAAAAGCAACAACAAGAACATTTTTTGGAAAAATCGCTATGCTCCTTCAAGTAAAATTGCCTTGAGATTATGTGGTTAAAATATTACATTAAAAAATTCATTCTTGTAGACGTATTATGTATGTGGCGATAATTCGAGTCATTTTAAGCGCCTTAAGGTACTTCCTTAGGCTCGATTTTTAGCACATGTATTACAATTGACATGTTTCCTCCTACAAGGATGAATTGTTCGATGTAATATTCTAACCATATAATCTCAATGGCATAATACGCAGCCTATTAGTGCCCTTTTTCGAAAAATGTTTTTTTCTATTTTTTGAAAATGTGCTTCATTTATGCGCCTGGAAACGAGTAATCCGCCACCGGGAAAGTATCCATGATGAACCGAAACA
>CAKNYM010049445.1:92227-146468 GCA_932195095.1 Andricus curvator
TCTACCAAGAAAGACGAATTTTCAACGAAAAAGTTAAATTTTTAACTGAAAAAGATAAATTTTTAACCAAAATTGAAAAGTATAATTTTCAGTTTAAAAAATTTATTTTCAAACAAACATGAAACGAAGTTTCATTGAAATAGTTAAATTGTCAACCAAAGAGATGAATCTTCTACTAAAAAAATAAATTTTTAACAAATTAGTTGAATTTTTGTGAAAAAGATGACTTTTTGAAATATAGTTACATTTTCAACAAAATAATTAAATTTTTCAACCAAATAATAGAATTTTTAACGAAACCAGATGAATTCCGAACCAAAAATATAATATTAGCCTTTTCAATAAAAAAAATAATGTTATGACCCCCTGTTATGCCCCCCCCCCACCCCTCAAACTGGAAACGTAATTTATGGAAAGTACCGCCAGGCCACTTTTTCTTTTAGGACTACACCACTGCTCATCAGGACCACATTTCCTCTACTCTATAATAAATTGCAATCGGTTTTTAAATGCCTAAGTCTTTAAAATTATATAAATTATTTCGAAATAATTTAATATTCTAAAATAGGTTACCACATTACGAAGTCAGACCTTTGTTTTTAAAAATGGAGTACATATATGTAAAAAATATTAAGAACATTTTCTTGTGTAGATGATTAAAAAAAGGAATATAATTATAATTTAAGTGTTTATCCTCTCCAGGAAATTTTAAAATAAGGAGACTATATTGTAAAATTAGAATTTTGCTCCATTTCTACGATTCTCCTCTGATGGTCGATCGAGAATTGACAGTTCATCAATATGGAGTAAACCGTAGAATGAGTGGGAGGGGCAAATTAAAGATGGCGTTCTGTGCGAAAATTTGATATTCATACATTTGTCTTAAAGTGGTTAATAAAATAAGACTATGATAAAATTTACTAATATGTTCTGTATCTGATCTTTTGTTGACTGAATTAGTGTTCCTCAAAATATGGAACATTCCTTTGAAATTTCTTCTTCTTTTATTAGTTTATGTGAATGTGCAACTAGCGCTGTACCTCTATCGTCTTTTTTACAATCATTTGAATGTTCTTTAATTTTAGACTTAATGTATCTTTTTGTTTGGCCTACATAAATTCTCTTACATTTGCAAAGTATACTATAAATAACGTGTGTTTTTAAATTGAAGGGTGTGCTATCTTTATTCTTAGAGAAACATTTAAAAGGATCCATTTCATATGTAAATACCACTTTTATATTGAAAGTTTTAAAAGTATTCATATAGAATCTTGAAAGTTCTTTTGAGAAAGGTAGTACTAAGATTTTATCATATTCATTTTGGAAGACACAGTATGAATTGTCGATGCAAAATTCAACTGAATTCACAAATTCATTTACTGATTTTGTGTTATTTCTCATTTTATGCCAATTTAACTTGATAAATTTAATTACTAAATCTTTCGGAATATTGGTAAAAAGTGATTTGACATCAAGTGAGACCATTTTATAATCATCAGGTATATGAAAGTTTTTAATTTTATCAATAAGATTCCAACTATTTTTAATATAAAAATCGTTTTTTTAATAACTTGTTTAATTGGGAAAGTAACAAATTTAGAGAGAGTGTAAAGTGGAGATTCAGTAAACGGTGTAACGGGTCTCATAGGATTATTAATTTTATGTATTTTTGGCATTCCGTTGAATTTAGGAGCTACTGAATTATAGCTTTTAAGAGATTTAGCTGTGTCGTAATTTATATATCCTTTTCTTGCGTAAGTTCCAATCATTTTATTTTATTTATTTTTAATATTAGTCGTAGGATCTTTTTTTACTTTTTGGTATGTATTTTTATCTGTTAAAAGTGTGTAACATTTATTTATATAATCTGTTTTGTTTAAAATTACTGTAGCTCCACCTTTATCAGCAGTAGCTATGATAATATCTTTATTATCTGTAAGAAATTGTCTCGTTTTTCTACCTAATTCAATAATTTGAAGTGTATTGTTGTTGTTGTATGAACAATTTAAGTAGTTTTGCAATCTGTTACTAATATTAGATTTAAGTTCAGTTCTGTTTCTTGTAGGAACCAAGTTTATTTTTTCTTCAATGTTTGTTAAAGTATTTTCCACTAGTTTGACTTTATTGTAATTATTAGTATAGAATTTTCTACCTAAACTCAAAAAGTATCCAATATCTTTTGGAATTTGTTTATCTGTTAAGTTGATTAGCCATTTGTTGTTTGCAGTTTTGTATGGAGTATTATAACTGTAATATTTTTTGAAAAGCCATTCAAATTTAGAAATAGATGTTTCAATTAAATGTTTCTCTAAATTTATAATGATCTTATTTTGACATTCGAAGAATAATTCCATTAGGTTGTCTGTAGCAAGATTTCTAAGTTTGTCTTCTAATTTACAAATATTTCTATTAACCTCTCTGATATTATAATTCAGATCGGTGATTTCAATCTTTAACGTTTTAATTTTTTAATTAAAACAAGCTTTATTAAAAGAATTGGAACAAATAGGATGAGAGAAATTAATTTTTGGATCTAGATTTATAATATGTGATGGTAAAAAACCTTTAGATTTACATTGTAGTAAAAAACGGTTCTGATTTTTTAATTTCGATAGTGTAGTTTTCATATGTACCCAATACCTTAGTTCTTTGATGGTCTCTGTTGAGTAAGATGTTCTTAGGCGATTAAAAAACTTCATGTCTTCATTATTATGAGCAGGAGACTCCATAATTTTGATCTTAGTAGTGAATTTCTAGATTGATGTTCGTTTTGTTGATCAGGGTAAAAAGTTAATAGTTAATAGTCAGGGTTAATAGTTGAAATAACCAATCTCAAAGGATAGCCATCTTAATGAATCTTTCCCAAACCATAACATCTTGGAAGAACTGTGTCTTCGGCATTTATATCAATCCATCTTATATCCTTTCCCAGAAGTCCCTTCTTTCTCAAATTGTCTAGAATCTTGAAAATGTCTTCTTAATTGTTTCAACAGATTTTCATTAAATAATTCAAAGTTATCACCATTGGAAAGTAAATCCTCCATATCCCTAATATAATCTGATTTTCTCATACAAACTGTAATATTGCCTTCATCAGCATTCATGCAAATTATATAAGGGTTGGTTTTAAGGAAATCTTTTGTTATCCTGAAACCTTCAGAAATTTTACGATCAATACCACTAATGTGCAAACAATTTTTATCAACAAGGCTCTTTGACAAGTGTAAAACCTTGTTTCGGAAATCCCGTTGATCTAATATTGGAATTTTGTGTATACTTGATTCAACATCTTTGACTATTTCCCTCATTTGTTTTGATTGACTTTGTATCACATGGTTACTAAAACCTTAACCTAATCTGAGAATATCTGTAACTGAATCAGAAATTTGAATATTTGCCAAATTTACAAACCAAAGATCCTTATCTTCTTTTTCAAAAATCTTGTGTAGATTTAAATTTTGCTCTTGAATATTAGTTTGTTCATCAATCAAAATAAAAAGTTTGTTCTGATGCTTTTTATCATCGTTTAAAAATCTTCGATTAAGGAAAATCTGATGTTTTAAAAGATCAATGATTTTATCTTGTGGCAAACATACTTCTAATTGACTTTTGATTCTGGAAATTTTTACTTAAAAAAATTAACATGATTTGAAACATCCTTGATCAGGAAATTCAGCATTGAGAGTTTGAAATTCTTTAAATTATGTTCAAATTGTCTGTTGAAACAATTACTGTGAAAAGCA
This sequence comes from Andricus curvator, assembly GCA_932195095.1. NCBI lineage: Eukaryota > Metazoa > Arthropoda > Insecta > Hymenoptera > Cynipidae > Andricus > Andricus curvator. Next base: position 95,971 of record CAKNYM010049445.1, read on the forward strand.
AAATCTCGAAATTTGTTATCCAAGAAAAATATTTTTTTAGGTACAACATCATTTCTTCGACATTCAATCAAAAACCCTTTCTGAAGGATACTGCCTCCTAATTTTTGGTTGATATCACACCATAATTTAACCTTTAGGAGGCTTCAGGACCATATGCAACTTTGATTAAAAAACATCATTTCAAAAAAAGGGTGGTTAGAAATGACCTTCAATCCAAGTCAGCTAAATTGAAATTTGAAAATTTTAAAGTATATTAAAATCAAATTCAAAATCCCATTTAACGTCCAATAATCAAGTTAATGTATAGAATTCCTGAAAATAAAACAAGAATTCAACGATTTTTGTGCAAAGAAACAATTTTTTTGTGTTTTTAGGAATTGCAATAGGAGCATTTTGTGGTGTTTGTCCAAATTTGATCGTTGAATTCTTGTTTTATTTTCAGGAATTCTATACATTAATATGAAAATCAGTTCCATTCAATCCTGTATTACTGAATTCAGAACCGTTCAAACATTCCTACAATTCTAACAAACCCTGTAAAGAAGATTTATTCCCCTTTTACGAATTCTAATGAATCTGGTTGTACTTAAATATTTTTTTGACGTATTTTGTAAATTTTTCAAAGAGATCATCTCTGATCTTGCTAAGCTTGAATCCGATTTCCTGCAACTCTAGCATACTTTGTAGGCTTACCACGACGCAAATAATCCTTGACTGAAACTCAAGAGTCTGAGATTATTATCCATAACATATGGTAAAGAAGCTGGATTAGGCGTGATCTCTCACGGACGTGAATTTCATTCTATTTTTTTTTTAACGAACCAAGTGGAGGAGGCAACGATAAGGGCAAAGAGTGAAGCATTTGGACCGTAATTCAAAGAGGCAAACGAACCGGAAATTGGATTAAAAGATATACCGTATCAAGAACAACAGTGACTCTTTTGGATTAAAGGATGTTTTGTGAGCAAAGGAAGGAAGCTTGGAAGTAGAATTTATTTTCAAATTTTCTGTTTTATACTGCTTTAATTAACTTGCACCATCGATCGCGCGCTATGCACACATGTATTTTTTTGATTTGAGGAAAGAAATTATTTTTAATTCAAAATAAAGATTTCAAAAAACTATTAATTAAAATTTTTTGAAAACTTATTATTATTGTACCTGTCTATTCACGGTTCACCCTTGCTGCTAAAGTATCATTCAAGTCCTTTAGCATGAGTACATATACCGTCAGATGATTTCACTTCACTGGGTATGGGGCCTGTGAAAATTCTTTTACTAAGTTGGGCTTGGAATCACTGTATGAATTTAATCACAACCAGTGATAACACACGGCTGCATCCATCTTTATTAGAAGTACTCGCATTTTCCTGGACGTTTGGCCAGGGGAGACGAAAACTGCAGAAAACCACCTCCTGTGTTCAGCCGAATTGTCAACAGTCGAGTTTGATGGCAGATTTCGACCCTACTACGTCAAACCTCCCGCTCGACATTAGCAAGCCTCACAGTCCCTATGGGATAAAATATAGGGATCGAAGGGTACTTTTTGTCACGCTTATAGGGTACTTTTTCACGCTCAAAGGGTTACAAATCCAGGATAAACTCCTCAAATTTCAAAGAAATTCAAGTTAAAGTCAAAAGAATCTAAAATAATTGAAAATTTTTTTAAAATCCAAAAAATTCCATTGTTTTCCGTGAAATTTGAATGAATTTAGGGGAATTCAAGGTAAATGAGAAAAAGTCGATGAAATTTATAAAAATTCAAGGTGAATTTGAAAAAATTTAAAAAAAATCAAATACGAAAAAACTTCATTGAATTCAGTAACTTTGAAAAATTCAAGGGAATTCCGAAGAATATGATGAAATAGCTAAGAATTCTAGGTGAGGTTAAAATACTTCAGGTTCAATTAAATAAAAACTTTTAAAAATAAAAAAAAATCCATTGAATTAAGTTGAATTGAGTTAATTTAGTAGAATTCAAGTGAACTAAAAAATTTCAAGAGAATTCCAAAGAATTTAAAAGAATTCAGGGTGAATTCCAAAAAATAATTTCAAATCTCTTTAAACCTTGAAAACCCTACTAATTTATAACCAAAAAAGTGACTAATGACTGCGAGCCAATTTAAAAGAATTCAAATGAATTGGAAATAATTTTAAAAATCGAAAAAACTTCATTCATTTCCGTGAAATTTGAGCGAATTTAGTGGAATTTAAGGGAAATGAGAAGAATTCGATGAAATTCATAAAAAAATCAAGCTGAATTTCAAAAGTAATCAGGTGAATTCAAAACAATTGAAAAATATGAAAAGATGCATTGAATTGACAAAGTTTGAAATCAGTTTAGAAAAAATGAAAGAGGATTTAAGAGAATTTCATGAAATGCTTAAGAATTTAAGGTGAGTTTTAGAGACTGCAAGATGAACGAAACAAAAACTTTTTAAGAATCCACTGACTTGAGTAAAATTGAGTGAATTGAGAAGAATTCAAAAGAATTTAGGATTAATTATTAAGAATTCAGGGCGAATTCCAAATGAATTGCAAAAAATATTTGAAAATCTCTTCAAATCTTTGAAACATTACGAAATTCCTCACTTCGTGTGAATAAATTCTTTGAAATCCATTAAAATATTAAAATCCCTTAAAATTATTAAAACCCTTGGAAATCCCTTGAAATTATTTTAGTCTCTTGAAAATGTCTTGGAATCTTACAATACCCTAAAATATTTCAATGTCTTTGAAATCCCTCCAAACTATTGAAATAAATAACAAATTTCTGAGAATTACGAGTTTTCAACAAAATAAGTGAATTTTTAACTGAAAAATATCAATTTTTTAGCAAAAATAAAATAGCTACATTATCAATGAAAAATTCATTGTCAACAAAATAAAAGAATTTTCAACAAAATTTGTTAAATTTTTAACCAAAGAAATGAACTTTTAACTAAAATGATGCAATTTCAATCATAAAAATAAATTTTCAACCAAATAGTTCAATTATCAAACAAAAAGGTTATATTGCTACCAAAAAAAGACAAAATTTCAACAAAATATATGAATTTTCAACTAAAAAAGCTAAATTTTCAACAAAAAATAGAACGGTTTAATTTTAAGTTAAAGAAATAAGTTTTTAACTAAATAAAATAAATTTCCAACGAAATAGTTACATTTTCAACCAAACAGATGAATTTTCAACTGAAAAGATCAAATGTCCATGAAAAAAAATGTCGACGAAAATTAAATAGTTCAAAAAATTAATTTTCAATAAAAAAAAACCTATTTTCATCCAAGAAAATGAAATTTCAAACAAAAAAATTAATTTTCGACCAAAAAAGAATAATTGTTAACAAAATACGTGAATTTTAAACAAAATATTTTAATTTTTAATGGAGTTTTCAACCTAATGATTGAATTTTCAACAAAAAAGGTTATATTGCTACCAAAAAAAGACAAATTTTCTACAAAATGGATGAATTTTCAACTAAAAAGGATGAATTTTCAACCAAAAAGATTAAATTAAATGTCTATCAAAAAAAAACGTCGACGAAAAATTGAATAGTTAAATTTGTAGTTGAAAAAATTAAGTTTCAATAGAAAAAACTAATTTTCTACCAAAAAAGAATAATTTTTAACAAAACACATGGATTTTCAACGAAATATTTTAATCTTTAATGAAATTTTCAAACAAAAAAGATCATTTCTCAACAAAAAATAGAATAATTTAACTTTCAGTTAGAGAAATGAGTTTTTATGCAAATAAAATAAGTTTTTAAAGGAATAGTTAAATTTTTTATCAAAAAGATTAAATGTCTATCAAAAAAAAAATTCGAAAAAAAATTTAGATAACTTTTTAGTTAAAAAAATTAATTTTAAATAAAAGTAAAATTAATTTTCAATAAAAAAAACTAATTTTCTAGCAAAATACATGAATTTTCAACAAAATATTTCAATTTTTGATGGAATTTTTAACCTAATAGTTGAATTTTCAACCAAAAAGGTGAATTAGTCACCAAGAAGATTAATATTCTACAAAAAAAGACAAAGCTTCCACAAAATACAGAAGTTTTCAAACAAATAGTTGAATTTTCAGTTAAAAATTTACTTTTGAATGAAAGAAAAACTAATTAAACCAAAATTGAACCAAAAAGATTAATTTTCTGCCATAAAAGATTAATTCTTAATAAAATACATAAATTTTCAACCAAATAGTTGAATTTTCAACTGCAGAAGATAAATTTTTAACCAAACATACAATAGTTACATTTTCAGTTGAAAAATAATTTTAAAAATGTTACAAAATCGTATTGTAACAAAGTAGTTCCACTTAGTAGATTTTATTCTAAATAAAGGGTAATTAGTGCGCAATGTTCTAATCTTTTCAAATTCCCTGATATATTTAAAAATAAAAGTTCTTGAAAATGCCTTAGAAGTTTAAAAAATAGTTTGAAATTTCAAAAATCTTTTATAATTCTTAAGATCTATTAAAAAATAATCGGAATCTTAAAAAATACCCTGAAATATTTCAAAAGTATTCAAAACACTTAAAAAATATGTCCTGAATTGAATAGTGATTAATTCATGAGTTAATTTATTGAAAGAAAAGTGGCATAGGGTACGATAGGGACCAAATCTTCAAAATAGGGTACTTTAGGGACCATAACTGAATATAGGGTACAATAGGGGATATAGGGACTGGTCTGTGAGGCCTGCATTAGTTAAAACGCAGCGAATACACAACCCGGTTATAAGTCGTAGATGGTCACCCATTCGAGTGCTATCCGCGCTCTGAACACTTAAATTCGAGCTTAAAATAGATTTTAGGAAAATGATCATCAGTCTATTTGTTAAGGTTGAAGTATATTTAGGACTTTCGAAATTTTTGAAGGAACTTACCCATATTTTTAGAATTTTCGGAAATATTTTCAAGTTTTAAAATATATTGAATGACTCGAATTTTTCCTAAAATGTTAAAAAATCTTTCAAAATCAAAAAAAAATCGCAATAACATCTTTCAGATTTTTGTTGACAATTTAAAGTTTCCTAATTTGAAAATTACCGACACTGTAAAAAAATCTAAACTATAAACAATTAAAAAGTTCTTCAATGATGAATAATAAATCGAATACATTTATTCTATGAACATATTTTATGCATAATTTTTCATTTATTATTTAAACTATTTACTAATTGTTCGAATTCGGGGGTTTCCAAATTCGGTAATAGTATCAACTGTCAGGAATTTTTTATTGTGGAATTTTCTAACTTGGGAATTTAAAATTTTTGGCTATTTTATAACTTCGGGAATGTTCCATTTCGAATATTTTCTTTTTCAGGAATTTTACAGTGTCAAGAATTTTTGTTTTTCGAATTTTTCAGACGTCCTATTTTCCGAAATTCTTTTTTGATAATTTTGGAAACCTTTTGAAATGTTTTCATGTAATTTTTGCGGATTTAATTTTTTCGTGAATTTATTCAGGGGTTATCAGAAAAATTACGTTAGACGATTTGGGGGAGGAGGGATTTGGTGAAATCTTACTGTTTTTTATGAATTAACAAAGAAGTCTACTTTTAACCAAAAAAGTTAATTTTTTAACAAGCAGTGTACTATTTGATATTTTAGACCAGGAAAGATTTTCATTTTAACTCAAAAATGGTTGAATTGAACCAAAAATACGAATTTTCAAAAAAACAGTTGACTCTTCAACCAAAAAGAGATACATTATCAAATAAAAAAATTAAATAAAAATTTCAAAAAGAGTTGAATGCTTAACTAAGAAATATTTTTCAGTTAATGAAGAAAAAAATGTCATCCAAAATGTTGAATTTTCAAGCCCAAAAGACGAGCTTTCTACAAAAAAGTGCAATTTTTAACTCAATAATTTAATTTTTAAACTCAAGATAAATTTGTAACAAAAAATGCAATAGGCAAAATTTCATCATGAAAATTAATTTAAAAAAATGAATTTTCTACAAAACAGTAAAATTTTCTACCAAATAGTTAAATTTGCTACAAAAAAAGTTGGATTTTCATCCCAAAAATATGATTATAAAGAATAAAAAAATATGATGAAAAATATGAAATTTTCAACCAAATTATTACCTAAAAAGATGAATTTTCAACGGAAAATTTAATATATCCACTGAAAAATATTTTTATATTAAATCAAAAACAGTTTAATTTTCAACCAAACAGTTGCATTTTTAACAATAACAAAAATTATTTTTTACGAAAAAATACAAATTATCAACAAATTACATAAATTTTCAACCGAATAGTTGAATTTTTAAACTAAAAAAGATCAATTTTTAAACCAGAATGCAAAAGTCAAATTTTTGTTATAAAAAATTAATTTTCATTAAAAATACTAATTTTCATTAAAAATACTAATTTTCATTAAAAATACTAATTTTCATTAAAAATACTAATTTTCATTAAAAAAAACTAATTTTCATTGAAAATACTAATTTTCTACAAAGCAGTTGAATTTTCTACCAAATAGTTGAATTTGCTAGAAAACAGTTGAATTTTCAACGCAAAAATATGAATTTTCAACAAAAATGTTCAGTTTCAAGCAAATAGTTGAATTTTCAATCAAATTATAACATTTTCATTAAAAAAATTAATTTTTAACGAAAAAAAAACGAATTTACAACGAAGTAGTTGAATTTTCAACGTGAAAAGATGAATTTTCAACGGAAAATTCAATAATTAATATTCCAACTAAAAGTATTTTTATTTTAAATCAAAACCAGTTTAATTTTCAACCAAGTAGTTGCATTTTTACCCAAAAAAAAAATTGATTTTCTACAACAGAAAATAAGTAGTTTTTAACAAAATACATAAATTGTGAACCAAACGGTTTTCAACTGAGAAGATTAATTTTTTACAAAAAAAGATGAATCCACAAAAAAATAAATCAATTTCCAACCAAATAATTAAAGTTTTAAATAAAAAAGATAAATTTTCTAGTAAAAATGCAATTCTTAACCAAAAAAGATACATTTTCAGCCACAAATGGAATACCTAAATTTTCAACAACAAAAATTACCTAAATTTTTATATATAATTTTTTGACATATTTTGATATAAGTCGACCCCAGAAGTTCGAAAATACATTTTTCTTAAATATGTGTGTAAATTGTAAATATGTGTGTGTAACTTTTTCTGTTTAACATATATCGAAAAGTAAACGAGGGAATTTCGTAACGATCGGAATGAATAAAAATCAGAGGGTGCTAAGTCAGGTGAATGTGGAGGATCAGGCAAAAAATCATAACCAAGGTTTAACCATTTTTTCGAGTACCTATTTTCACTGAATTTTTTCAGAAAAAAGATCTCCCTTCGCCCCGCTGGGATTCGAACGTCAGGTTAACTGATTTCCGATCAGGTGCTCTAACCACTGAGCTACTAGAGAGATCGGAAGAAGAATCCTTTCTCTGAAACACGCTTCATTTTGCAAGATGATCTGTATTATAAATAAAATAAATAAATAAAAAAAAAATAAAAAATAAATAAATTTAATTAGAATTTTTCTTAATTCATAGCTTCATCTAGTCTGAGATGACGTTAAAGATTTTCTGTATTAGAGGATATGACTTTTATCGATATTGTAGATTTCCATTTTCACAGTGTGTGTGAAAGGTTTTTTCTTCTGATTGATCGTTACCATCTCCGATGATAATACAGATTCCTAGTAGAAATTGAATTGTATACATATAACATCTTGAAAAATAAAGCGTGTTTCATAAGAAGGATTCGTCTTCTGAGCTCTCTAGTAGCTCAGTGGCTAGAACACCTGACCGGAAATCAGTTGACCTGGCGTTCGAATCCCAGCGGAGCGAAGGGAGAAGATCTTTTTTCTGAATAAATTTAATTAAAATTTTTCTAAATTTATATCTCCATCTAGTCTGAGATGACGTTAAAGATTTCCTGTATCAGAGGATAAAACTTTGATCGATATTGTAGATTTCCATTTTCACAGTGTGTGTGAAAAGATTTCTCTTCTGATTGATCGTTACTATCTCCGATGATAATACAGATTCCTAGTAAAAATTTACTTGTATATAACATCTTGCAAAATGAAGCGTGTTTCATAAAAAGGATTCGTTTTCTGATCTCTCTAGTAGCTCAGTGGTGAGAGCACCTGATCGGAAATCAGTCGACCTGGCGTTCGAATCCCAGCGAAGCGAAGGGAGAAAATCTTTTTTCTGAATAAATTTAATTTAAAATTTTTTAATTTATAGCTCCATCTAGTCTGAGATGACGTTGAAGATTTTCTGTATTGAAGGATACACCTTTGATCGATATTGTAGATTTTCATTTTCACAGTGTGCGTGAAACGATTTCTCTTCTGATTGATCCTTACCATTTCCGATGATAATACAGATTCCTATTAAGAATTATGTCATTGATATACTTTGTTTTCTCTAAGCAATAAATAATTATCAATTGTCCACAAAAAAACCGAACAGACCTATTCGCTAACCCAATAGTACAATCTATACTTAAAAAAAGCTTGTCTCAACAAACCATTTTATTTTTTTTTGAATGATCTGTTTCAGAAAAGGAAAGAGTTTAAATAAAGTACTTGAATGTTTATTGAAAAATTAATGACATTTTTTAATGCAAACATTGGGAAAAATCGGATCGAAGCCACAGAGAGAATTATTAAGCGCCGCAGTTTCTGCGCGATAGCGTGAGAGAAATTATTTATGAAATGGGGTAACAAGAAAAGTTTTCGCTTCTCGACGGAATTGCACGGGCGGAGTTTGTTGCGCTGTTAGGATTACTTACGCGAAAGCACGCTGAGGCTGAGATTTTAAGTTGGTATCTACCATCCAGGATTTGGCGAACTTTACTCTCATAATCATGTTCTAGTTGTTCGTTCTCCTGTGAAATTGAAACCTGTGTCTATTTACGTTAGATTAACTTACAAATCAGGGGGCATTTATAAAATACTTTACCAATTTTTGGCTATTTTTGATCCCCCCCCCCCTGGACCACTGATGACTTTTCACGAAAATAGGGGAATAATAGGGAATACATTTTTGAAAGTAAATTAATTAGAATACCGTATGGACTTCTGTATGAAACACTTTGAATTCCTTAGATTACAAGTCGAAATATATGCCATTAAAAAAAAAAGTTGAATTTTCAACCCAAAAAAAAAAAAAAATTTCAACAACAGCAAAATTAATTTTTAAACAAAAATGAGCATTAATAACTATATAGTTGAACCTTGAACAAACCAAACTAGCTGTGAATTCGATCTCGAATGTTTCCACTTTGTATTTATAATTATATGGTGTTCATTTCACGAGCACTTTGCTTCCGGTTAGCAAATGTATTTGCTTCCTCACAGAGGAAGTATTAGTTATTTTTTTCAATAATAGACAAACCAGAGTCTTCATTTTGATCAATTTAAGAATATAAATTTACAAAAAATACAAGATTACGAAATAATACAAAAACAAACCAGACAATTCAAATTTTGTATTCGAAATGATAATTTTTCGAGCTGGAACAGGGAAGAAAAAAGTTTGTCGAACCCTATCCCTTTCCTAGCTTTATGATTTCTTTACAAAAATTGTCAGAATTATTCTATTTGAAAATTTCTGATTAAAAAGTCTTTTCTATTCATGCATCAACTTTGAATTATGTCGATTAAAAATGTTTTTCTGTTTGAAACAGATGATTCAAATATTATAAATGAGCATGACTTTCTTAATCTTTAATGAAGTGTATGAATATTATAGATCAATCGATTTGCCTCGAATCAAGGAATCTTTTCCGTTTTTGCATCAATTTTGAATGATATTAGTGAAAAAAGTTTTACTATCACCTTTAAATTATGAGAGTAAGAAAATTTCTACTATGAAAATCGATTTAAAAAATATATAAATTACCATAACTTCCCTACTCTTTAATAAAATGTATTAATATTATAGGTCAATCGATTCCTCTCGAACCTAGGAATCTTTTATATTGTTTCATCAACTTAGAATTATGCTAATGAAAAAAGAATTAATGTAAAAAAAACGATTTTCAAAATATTATTGAGTGCTAAAAAAAATGCAATGAATATTTTTAGAAGTCCTTCGGTCAGTTGCAAGATATTAATAGGGAAAATGAGCCCTCCAAATTTCATCAATTTATCTGCAACCGTTTTCATGTTATTGTGTTAACAAAAAAGTGTGACATCCACACATCCGCACACACATCCACACACATAACCACACACACATCCGGACAATTGCTTAGAACATTGTATCAGACATTTTTAAATTAAGGAAGTTTTAATTCAATGAATTTAAAATTTTTAGAAATGGTTACCAATACAAAGCATCCTCTATGAGGAAGCAAAACTAAAAAAATAGTTTAATTTTCAAGCCAAAAATATGCATTTCTTTGAAGACAGTTGAATTTTTAAAAGAAAGGTCCATTTGCAACTGAGAAAGATGAGTTTTCTACCATAAAAGATGAATTTTCCATCACCCATCAAACATTCGAACAAAAACAGTTAAATTTTCAAACCAAAAAGACGAATTTTTAGAAACAGTAGAATTTTCGACCCGCAAAGTTGAAATTTCCAACTAAAATGTTCATTTTCAAGCAAGAGAGATTACTTTTCTACCATAAAAAATGAATTTCAAACCAAATAGTTGAACTTTCGACTAAAAAATATATTTTGTTGAGCAAAAAGCAATTGTCATATATTAAACCAAAAGAAACGAGTTTTCAACGAAATATTTGAATCCTCGGCCAAACGATAAATTGTAAAAATTAATTTCAACCAAAAAGACGAATTTTTAACATAATAGATAATTTTTCTACCAAAAAGTTAATTTTTCAACTTATAGAGGATAATATTTCCACCACAAATGACATAATTTGATTTTCGAATAAAAAAATTAATTTTTAAACAAAAAAGAAAACACGATTTTCAAGGAAAAGTAACAGTTTCGACAAAAGAGCTGAATCAAGAAAAAATCAACATGTTAGTTCAATTTTCAGTGAAGTAGTTGAATTTTTGGCAAAAAAGATGAAAATTTAAACAAAATAGTAAAATATCAATTTTGATCCCAAGATGGAATAGTTACATTTTCAGTTTGAAAAATTAATTGTTGACTAAAAAAAAAGGAACTTTCAATGAAATAGTTAAATTTTTAACGAAAGAGATGAATTTCCGACTGAAATGATGAATCGTCAACCAAAAAAATAAATTTTCAAAAAAAGAGTTCCAAAGTGATCAACCTTGAACCAAAAAGATGAATTTTTAACAATGTAGTTCAAATTTCAAACAAGTAGTTGAATTTTTGACCAAAATTGATAAATCTTATACCAAATAGTTGAATTGTCAACCAAAAAGATGAAGATTCCATCAAGGATGTTAATGTTCTACCAAAAAGACGAATTTTCAACAAAATACATCAATTTTCAACAAACTTGTTGAATTTTGAAGCCAAAAAGAAAAACTATCTAAAAAACAGTTGAATTTTCAAACTAAGAATATGATTTCTCAACAGAAAAGTTAATTTTCTACCAAATAGTTAAATTTTAATAAAAATAGTTTACGTTTTAACCAAATAACTAAATTTTTAACAAAAAGGTTAATTTTCAACCAAACAGCTGAATTTTCAAGCTCAATTAATTTAATTTTTAATTAATTAGTTGATTATTTTACAACCAAAAAGAAACGAGTTTTCAATAAAATGGTTGTATCTTCAACCAAAACAGATAAATTTTCAACCAAGAATATTATTATTTTTCTCCTAAAAGAGACAAATTTTCAAAAAAATATATACATTTTTAGCCAAATAGTTGAATTTTAATTAGAAAATATCCATTTTCAACCCAAAAATATGAATTTTCAACAAAAATAATGAATGTACAACAAAAAACATGAATTCTTTAAAAATTAGTTAAACTTTAAGCCAAGTAGTTGATTTTTCAATCACAAAAGATGAATTTTCAACAAAATTGTTGACTCCTCAACCAAAATAGATTAATTTTTAACCAAACAGTAACATTTTTGACCAAAAAGGATAAATTTTCAACCAAAAAGATTAATTTTCTACCAAAAAACGAAATTTTAACAAAATCAACCCAAAAGATACATTTTTAGAAAGTAGTTCAACTTTCAAACAAGTAGTTGAGTCTTTGGCCAAAATAAAAGACTTTTTAACAAATAGTTACTTTCCAATAAAATAATTTAATCAATTAAATTCTCAACCAAATAGTGGAATTGTTAATCAAACGAGATGAATTCTGAACCAAAAGTATAATAGTAGACTTTTCAAACAAAAATAGATATACACTCAACTCCCGATATAAGAACGGTTTCTGGCATGGCTTGCATTGGCCTTGATCCTGAATATGAGGCATCCAAACGTCAAAAGGCAGGGCGGCATGCATTATTTTTGTTGGATTTGGAAGCATGACGCAACCTGATGCAACCAACGCGCTGAGAATGTGGCCATCCAGCTGTTTGTCACGCTTGACTGAGCAAATTCTCTCTTTCGGTCCCGTATCTTTTTGGGTTCTATTAAATCAGTTTTTCATTTCAGCGAGAAAACATAAAAAAGGGGAAGTTTCTCGCAAACAGGAGGAAAAATAATTCTTAAAAAGGGGAAAAAAGCAGACTAGGGAAAAGAGTGTGACGTATGAATTATAAAAGTGATTTGCAAACTTAATGAGTGATTATTGAACTGCATTATTGCAGGGTAACTCATCTTTTGTAAAATTCGCAAGCTTTGTTCTAATTTATCATCAGGAAAAGTACTAAAATTATCTAATTTTGTAACGTTACTCCCACTGGACGCCCCCCCCCCTGTTACCAACCATAATTTTTGGCGCGACTTCCTCACCCTCTCAAATTGGTAACGTAGTTTATGGATGGCCCCTTACTATTGTACTTCATTCCTAACGTGTAGTTATGATAACACTATAATTAGGATTCTTTGTCTAAAGATCTCCTAATATGGATTAAAAAATATAGGGATAAATGGAAAATGATAGAGCGACATAAAATCGGAAAACAATTTAAAAAGTAAAATAGCAGGTCATCACCATTAAGGGATGGAAATTCGTATCTTTTGTTTCCAGCAAAAGTGTCATCACCTTTTGCTATGTCTCACAAGTAGTAAACTTCAAGCATTAACGGGCTTTGGAAGATGCGTTAAAGTACAGAGATAAGGGTAATGAAAGAGCCATTTTTCTTTTTCTTCCAAGGCTCGTAAAAGCCAGAGAGACAAGGGGATAATTTTTAGAAGCGGATGGTAAAAAGTTTTCCAATTCAAGTAATGGAATATGTTGTAATTGGAAAATTGCAATTATTATTCACACGATTGACTGCATTTGATAATGAAAAAATTAACCGTATGATCGATCAATATTATGATTGATGTGAACACGGGATGTCTCATTGAAGTGAATATGATTTTTATATGTATTTTTAGCCGTAGAATACGAAAATAACCTCAGTTTTTGCCCTACACATTAGGATTATTTTAGATCGCAAAATATAGATTTTTCGAAAAATCCCTATTTAACGCATTTTCGGGATTATTTGCATATCGTGATTTTCGTAACATTTAAATTTAAATTAATTTTGTGTCTACTAAAACTAATTTTTCTCTATTTTTATCCAAGCTGAACTTGATTTCAATATAATTTTCACGATACACAGTTTGCATTACAAGACAAAAACATGATCAAATGGACAATTTTTTTTTATTTTTAGCCCAAACTCTTATTCTTCTATTCAGATCGAAACAATATCTTGAATGTCACTAACCGTTGTATACTTTCAATTTTGTACTTCCCGCCGCCGCGAGAGCACGTCGGCTATGAGACACTTGGTGGCAGGACAGTCGCACTGCACGAACAGCTGTCATACCAAATTTTTCAGTGAGCGTATTGTGTATATTTGCATTTGTTGTTTTGCCTCTTAACGTAGGTATTTTCTATACAGATTTATCTCCGAATCACATTGATAAAGTAATCTGAAAATGTTACGAAATCGTCAATGTGTGAATAGTCGTAGTAAATTTTGCTATTTATGTAGTGTGTGCGTATTTGAGGAAAACAGACGTAACTTTACTCCGTCATTGCAAAGTGCATACGAAAACTATTTTGGTTTCAAAATAAGTAATTGGGGTAAGCCTTGGGTTCCTGATGTAATATGTTTGACTTGTTCAATAAGACTATCAAGCCAAGACACTCGAAATCTTCCTTATTCTATGCCTACAATATGGAGAGAACAGAAAGATCATGTGAGTGACTGTTACTTTTGTCTAACTAAGTCAAAAGGATTTTCATCGAAAACAAAAGATCGAATAAACTATCCACAAGTGTCCTCAGTTACAAGGCCTGTACTTGGAGTGCCAGAACATACAATAACTCTTTCACCAATGCAAGTAACAACGGCAGATTCACAAAAGTTTTTTGAAAGTAACCCGCTCAGTTTAGAGCACTCATCTTCTGACTTTGAATCGAATTCACAACTAAAAAAAAAGCAAACTGAGCCGATCCGTTTTATTGAAAAAGAACTAAATGATCTTATCCGTAATTTGACTCTTTCTAAATCTAAAGCAGAAATATTAGCTTCTCGCCTGAAAGAAAAAAATCTACTTGAAACGAACGTTAAAATCACTTTTCGAAGTCGAGAAAAAAAATTCAGAGATTATTTTTCAGAAGAAAATAGCTTTTTGTTTTGCAACGATATCGAAGGGCTATTTTGCGAACTTCAGCTTGAATTTGTGATTGATGAATGGCGTCTTTTTATTGACTCTAATAAAAGAAGCTTGAAAGCTGTTATTTTAAATAATGGTAAAGAAAAGCCATCCATACCAGTCTTTTATGGTACGCAAACTAAAGAATGCTATGACAATGTGACAATTTTATCAGAAAAAATTGATTATCATAAACATAAATGGAATATATGTGGGGACTTCAAAATAATAAGTATTTTTCTAGTTCTAGAGTTAGGCTACACTAAGTATATATGCTTTCTATGTCAATGGGATAGCCGAAATAAAGCAGCATACTATACAAAAAAAATATGACCACCGCGGATAGAAATGATACCCGGACAAAAAAATGTTATTGCACAACCCCTTGTTGATTCTCAAAATGTTTCCTTACCGCCATTGCACATCAAATTAGGTTTTGCTAAAAGTTTTGTCAAGGAACTGATCAAGCAATCTCCTGAGGCATAGTCATTTTTTAAAGAAAAATTATCACATATAAGTGATGCAAAATTAAAAGAGGGCGTATTTGTTGGACCTGACATTAGAAAGCTTATGCTTGATGCGAATTTTGAAAAAAAGCTTTCAGACATACACTCAAAGACTTGGAAATCAGTAAAAAACGTTATCAATAACTTCTTGGGAAATAAAAAAAAAACAGAAAATTATCCAGTGTTGGTGAATGAAATGTTAAAAAACTTCAAAAAAATGAAGATTAATATGTCTTTGAAAATCCATATGTTGGATTCTCATTTAGAATTTTTCCTGAAAATCTTGGAGCAGTAAGCGACGATCATAAAGAAAGATAGTAGGTCAAAACTGAGGTCATTTTCGTATTCTACGGCTCAAAATACATATAAAAATCATATTCACTTCTATGAGACATCCCGGGCCCAAAATGTTGTTCAGTGTATTTTAACCCTAAATATCTAGATGTTAAGTGCGCACATCCATTTTTCTCCGTGAAGGAACTCTTGTAAAAGCTGCAAGAAAGGCTACATCACAATCGATACGATCTCCCAGGAGAGTGTCAAGAGCCGTTTTGCTACTCCCTCCTGTACTTTACACTCTTTTTATGTCGATCTTTTCTTCCTCACTCGATTGCAAGCTGTTTTTTCTTGAAGCTTCTTATGGTATAAACGACAAGGGGCCGTCAATAAAATACGTTACCAATTTTGGGCTATTCTTGCCCCCCCCCCCCACTCACCGAAATATAGCATAGCCCAAAATTCTCTCAAAACAGAGGAAATGCGTTGATTTTTTACGAAAATACGGGTATAATAGGGGAATACATTCTTTCAAACAAGATAATGTAAATTGTGATGTCAGACGAATTTTTAACAAAATAGTTGAACTCTTGACCCAATAGTTCAATTTTCAAGCCGAACGGACGAATTGTCTCATAAACAGTTGAAATTTCAAAAATAAGTTGATTTTTAACCAAGAAAGAAGAATTTTAAATCAATTTCAAAATTAGCAAAGGACGAATTTTCAATAAAATAGTTGAAACAAAAAGTATTGAATTACAATAAAAAAACAATTGAATTTTCAAGCCAAATAGACGGATTTTTTTGAAGATAGTTCAATTTTCAAATGTAAAGTCCATTTTCAACCAAGAAAGATGACTTTTTTCACCATAAAAGATGAATTTTCTGACAAAAGATACATTTTCAAATAGTACAATTAAACGAAAAAAAAAATTAACAAAGTAGTTGAATTCTCAACCAAATAGACAAATTTTTTTCAATCAAGAAAGATAAATTTTAAACCAAATAGTTGAATTTTTAACTAAAAAATATATTTCTTGAACCAAAAATGGAATAATATTTTCAGCACACAAAAATAATTTTTAACAAAAAACAAATTTTGAAACAGTTGAATTAAGCCAAAAAAGACAAGTTTCTAGCCGAACAGTTGAATCCTCAGCTAAAAAGATGAATTTTCAACAAACAAGATTAATTTTCTAATCAAAAAGCCAAATTTTAAAAAATTTAATGAACTTACTACCACATAGTTAATTTTTCAACAGATGAAAGATAATATTCCAACTAAAAGTAGAATAGATAAACATTAAAATCCAAAAATTAATTTTTAATGAAAAAAGAGAAAACTTATTTACAAGAAAAAAGTTAACTTTTTACCCAGAGCTGAATCTTAAAAACAATCAATTTTCAACAAATTAGTTCAACTTTCAATCAAGTAACTAAATTTTTCAAACAAAAAAGACGAATTTTTAACCAAATGCATCAATTTTCAACAAATCTGTTGAATTTTCAAGCTGAAAATATAAATTATCTACAAAACAGTAAAATTTTCAACCCTAAACTATGATTTTTTAATAAAAAAGTTAACCTTTCACCGATTACTTAAATTCTCATGAAATTATTTTCATTTTTAACAGAATAGTGGAATTTCAAACCAAAAATATAAATTTTCAACAAAAATTGGGTAAAAATTGAAGGACTTTGTTGAAATTTTTTTTTTTTCAACTAATTTTTTTAACTGAAAACCTAACTATTCCATTATCGGTAGAAAAATAATCTTGTTGTTTGAGAACTCAACTACTTGGTTAAAAGTTGAACTAATTTCTTAAACATTCATTCTATAGGTCAAAGATTAAACTATTTTGTTTAAAATTCGTAGAATTTTCAATAAATCTGAGTTTTCAACAAAAAGTTTATTTTCAACCAAATAGTTTAATTTTCTATTCAACTGTTGATTTTTTAAGCCAAAAAGACGGATTTTCTACAAAGCAATTTTAATTTTAACCCAAAAGTATGAACTTTCAAATAAAATGATGAATCTTCAACAAAAAAAGATTAAATTACAAACAAAAAATTTCACTTTTGACCAAAGAGAGTAAATTTTCTAAGAAGAAAATTAATTTTCTACCAAAATAGTCGACTTTTCAAGTAAATAATAGAATTTCCATTATAAAAGATTAACTTTTAAATCAAAATATCAATTTTCAACCAAAAATGAATACTTACATTTTCAGCAAAGAAAATTAATTTCGAAACAAAAAAATAACTAATTTTTAACAAAATAGTTAAATTTTCAACCAAAGAAATGAATTTTCGACTAAAATGATACACTTTCAACAAATGAATAAGTTTTTCACAAAAAAAGTTCAACATTTAACTGATAAGATGATTTTTTAACCAAGAAGATTAATTTTCTAAAAATGGTAAAGTTAAATTCTCAACTGAAGAAATAAATCTTTAAGCAAAAAAACGCATTTAAAAAAAATTAGTTCAAATTCAAACCAAGAAGTTAAAGTTTTGACCAAAAAAGATTACTTCTTAACAAAATAGTTGCATTTTCCACAAAATAATTAAATTTTCAACTAGACAGTAAAATTTGTAATCAAAGGAGACAAATTCCGAGCTAAAGATATCACAGTAAACTTTTCAACGAAAAATAATTGGATTTTCTCATTGGGTTCTATTAATACAGTTCACATTGAAGAGAAAAAACGAGAAAAAGGGTAAATTTCTTGAAAACAGTGAAAAAAAGGAGAATTCTCTAAGAAATGGAAATAGGGAAATGAGTCTAAAGTCTGAAACATGAAAGTGATTATTAAGTGACTGATTAAGTAATTATTCAACTTTACCATTAAAATCAATTACCAGTAAAAGTACTAAATTTTATATAAAATCGTAACTTTTTTCCACTGTATCGTATAATTATTATTTAATGATTTTTTTTTGATACCGTATTCAGACAAAGTAATTAATTGGCTGAAAGTCAGATATCAATGGTTTGTGAATTAACAGATTGCATCGTGCTACGAGAGCTAATGTAATTAGCAGAGCAGAAAGGAAGAATTAGTAAAACGTAAAGGGAGAAGAAGTGAGAATATACGAAGGCAAATTTTATCAGAAGATAAATTATGAGCGGAGATAGTTAGACATCGAGGAATATAATTACAGGAAGTAATCAGTAAATGAAAACTTCCGTTGTAAAATATAAATTATTCGTGACTTTTATTGTCGCATGACAAATTGGGAATAAGGGATATTGAGCTGTTTTTATGTCCCAAATGGAGAGCTTTACATAATGACTTTGTGAAGCTCTTTGCCCAGGGTGCTTGCCAGAGAGATTGATCAGCGACCTGGGTCGGAGCAGTATTGCAGAACGAACGTGATATTTAAATAAACGCATGAATTCTATATTAACCTAATAATTTATACCCCCCCCCCTCACCCTTAAACCGCCTTGTTAAATTCCCTGATTTTTAGTTATAAACAAATAATAAATAAAGAATAAAGAGAATCATTTTTTAAACAATCTCTTTCTTTTTTGTGAATATATTTTTCCAAAATAAAACAGATATTCTTCAAATTTTCTTTATGGATCTAATAAATATAAATTTTACTTGAAGTTGTTGCTGAGCACCTTTTTCTTTAAATTAATATTAATATTTATTATTTGTTCCTGACTAAAAAGTCAAAGAAAAGCTGAAAGTTTCAGAAAAACACGCGACTTTCTAGCATCACACTAAGAGAAGATAGTTATAAACAATAATAAATTGTTTATGCAATTATGTTTGTTAAATTTCTATAATTATTATCTCACTAAGTAAAAAGTGGACAAAAAGATGAAAATTTGAGAAAAAACCGTTACTACCTAGCATGACTGTAAGAGAAGATAGTTATAGACAATAATAATTTGTCTAAACAATTAGTTTTGTCAATTGCATTAATTACACTGGTCAACATTTGATACAAGATTTACCACCAGCCTTCATTGGGGTAAAATACGGTTCTTGGTGTCGCTGATTTTGAATCCGAGGTCGGTTAACCTCTACCACGTCTTGTTCAAGGTCATTTCAAGGTCAAAGTGAGAAAAACTGGCTAAATAAATCTGAAAAAATATGTATATAGGTTTTTTGGGTCCTTGAGTGAGAATATGGGGTTCGCTTAACCCTGTGAGGTCACTTAGAGGTTATTTCGAGGACACGTCAAGGTCATAGTGATATGAAACAGTCAGAAAAATGTGAGAAAAATCCTATACGGGGTTTTGGAGGTCGCCGAGTCCCAATCTGAAATTCGCTCAACCCTGTGAGGTCTCCCGAGGGTCATTTCAAGGTCACGTCAAGGTCATACTGAGACTAAAGTGTTAGAAAAATGTGAGGAAAATCCTATATAGGTTTTGGGGGTTGCCGAGTCCAAATATGGGGTTCTCTTAACCCTGTGAGGTCACCCAGAGGTCATTTAAAGGTCACGTCAAGGTCATACTGAGGCGAAAGTGTTAGAAAAATGTGAGGAAAATCCTATATAGGTTTTGGGAGTTGCCGAGCCCGAATCTGGGGTTCGCTTAACTCTGTGAGGTCACCCAGAGGTGATTTCAAGGTCACGTCAAGGTCATACTGAGACGAAAGTGTTAGAAAAATGTGAGAGTGGTGGTAAATCTTGTATCAAATGTTTACCAGTGTTACAACCTCGCTCTGAGGAAAAATTTTACAAAAAGTGAAAAATTTCAGAAGTAACCTTAACTATCATACATATATCTGAGAGAAGATAGCTATAAACAATTATAATTTGTCTGAACAATTATTTTTGCTAAATTGCATAAATTATTACCTCACTCTGAGTAAAAAATTGTCAAAAAGTTAAATATTCGAGAAAACCTGCTACTTTCTAGCATTATTCAAAGAGAATATTATTAAAAATAATAATAAATTGTTTAATGTTTGTTAACTTGGATTATTCATTATCTCACTATAATTGAAAAGTAGACAAAAAAGTGGAAAATTCGAGAAACGACTATAACTTTCTAGCATTATTCCAAGAGAATATTGTTATAAATAATAATGAATGTTTCAAACAATTATTTCTATTAAACTTAATTTATTATTGCCTTGCTATAAATTGAAAGTGAAAAACAAGTTGAACAATTCAGAAATACTCGCGATTTTCTAACTTTATTCCAAGAGAAAATTGCTATAAGCAATAATAAATTGTTTAAACATGAGTTTCAACTCGATTAACCTAATATTGACGATTCTGAATAAAATTTACAATAATGTATTTTTTTTTCCAAGTTCAAATTTCTTCTTACCTTCTCATAATTACACACCCCAAACTTACCATTTGATTTTGGAACACTATAATTGATATTCAAGGAGGCCAAATTTGTTGTTTATTTGTGACCAAAATAGATAATTTTTTAACAGATAGTTATATTTTCAGTTAAATAATAATATTTTTAACCAAAAAGTAGAATTGTTAATCAAACGAGATGAATTCTGAACCAAAAATATAATAGTAGACTTTTCAAACAAAAATAGATGTACACTCAACTCCCGATATAAGAACGGTTTCCTTTTCCAATTGAAAAAAAAAGTTATTTAAAGATCCCGCAAGCCCAATGAAAAAAAAAGAAAAAAAATGGAAACGTTCATATGTTTAATGTTTGAAAAATAACACCAATTTGATCATTTTTAATTATATCAAGAGAGCAAATTCTGATTATATGAGACGTCACTAAAAGTCCGTCAAATTTAATTTTTTCAAGCAGATAGGAATGAACACATTTTTATTGTTAAAAAATACAATATCTTCAAATATATGCACTCTTTATTCACATAATCATAAAAGAATAACAGAAGCTGATCCAGGTAGCTTTACCGAATTAGTATCAATGCGAGTACCAGCGCTGATTTTCGAATCCACACTAGCCGTATAAACATATAAATATTTGGATAGATTCAACCAGCTTCCAGCATCCACTACTGTTTCTTCATTCGCCGTATTTATTAAGAGAACCACCGTTGATGTACTATTCAGCCTTCGAACGACTCCCAAAACGTCTTTCGTGATTAAAGTTATTTCAACAGAGCTCTTACTAGGATTGAGAAGCTTCATCTTCAAAGCTGTCAAAGCTTTAAATACCTTATAATGTGAAACTGGTGCTATCTTTTGCGCAGCCAAGTTTAGGGTCTTGTAGTTCTCGTGAACAGGAAGCCAAGTAGTCTTGTTGGTAGAAAATCCAGCACTCGTCGTATTATCCCATTGGAAAGGCGTCCTTTCTGGATCTCTTGAACCATCATTGAACTTATCCGGACCCAAATTGCAGCCAGCCACATCGACAGTTTCCTCCCATGTAAGATTTTTGTTCATCATTCCGATTTCATCACCATTATATACTACACTTATCCCAGGAAGAATTGTAGCCAACATTGAAATCATGTCAGCCTTCTTGGCTCCATACCTCGAGCCCACACGATGTTGGTCATGATTACCCACAACCCAGTTAGAAACGTTTCCAGCAGGCAAATCATTGAGCCAAGCATCAATAGTGCGTTTGAAATCCACTGCCGATGAGCGTCCATTCAGCGGGGAGATAAACATAAAGTTGAATGGATTGGATCCAGCTTTGAAGTACTTGAGTGTTAAAGGTACAGTAGTATAAGCCTCAGTGATCAAAAACTTAGATACCGTTTTATGTTTCTTTTCATAATCATCCAGCAATTTCCTCCAGGATCTTAACACATCATAGGTATCGTTTTGATCCCTGGTGTAAATGTGAAGAAGAGAGTTGTAATCATCAGGTCCAGCAGAGGCATCATTACTTTTTGGCTCATCCAGCATGCGGCTGTCCTCCATCATGTGATTGATTGCATCTATACGAAAACCATCCACTCCTCTGTCCATCCAAAATGTAAAAACATCCTTCATCGCCTGATCTAAGGCCTTATTACGATAATTTAAATCTGGTTGCCCAACTGCAAATTGATGCAGATAATATTGACCACGTTCAGCATTCCATTCCCAAGCCGAACCCTTGAAAGTACTCAACCAGTTGTTCGGAGGTTTCCGGACACCGTTTACTATTTTTGCATCACGCCAAATGAAGAAGTCGTCATAGGGTTTGATCTTTTTTATACTCTGCTTGAACCAAGGGTGTTCAGTTGAACTATGATTGGGCACGTAATCCATGAGCACTTTCAAACCAAGGGATTTAGCTTTAGCTACCAGCTTGACAAAATCTGCTAAAGTACCGTATTGAGGATCCACGTCTGTGAAGTTGGCGATGTCATATCCGAAATCTGCTTGTGGACTGGTGTAGATAGGTGAAAGCCATAGAGCATCAGCTCCAATGTCTTTTATATGCTCCAGCTTACTAGTGATTCCATTTAGGTCCCCTATTCCGTCACCATTACTGTCCTTGAAACTTCGAGGGTAAATCTGGTAGATAATTGCATCTTTCCACCAGACATCACTGGCCGATTCGACGAGAATCGCACCGAAAGCTATGCTCAACAATATTAACTTGAACATGTCGACTGCATACCTTGGTGCAGCAATCCAGAGTTTATATTACAATAGATTTAAAAAAACTATTATGCAGTATAACAAACAATTTCTAATCATTGCAGTTCGAAGAAAAGTGTACACTTGATAAAAGGGAATGATGGCATTTCAAGTTTGCCATCTTAAGTACCAGATATGTAATGTGTTATTCATCAAAGATATGAGTTTTGTTCTTTAATATTCCAAGGATGTAGATTAAAATCAAGTTCACCGATTTTCTATGTGACTGCAAAGAAAGTATTAATTTCAATATTGGAAAAATTAATAAGTTTGGATAAAATTAAGATTTTTAAATATTTCTGGTTTATTCGAAAATTGTAAAATTATTTAGTATTTTCCTTAATAATAATAAAAATTGTCGTATCTAATTCAAAGTTACATTCAGAGTAAAAAAATGATTTTAAGTTTTACAACTCTTTAGCCGGAAGATCCACCGAAAAAATTATCAATTTTCTCAAATCTGCTACCAAAAACTGTTTCTTCAACATTTTGCCAAAATTCCTAGAGGCTTTTGGCATTCAAAAGAAGCAATCTTTCTTTTTTATGAAGAGCAAACATTATGTTTTATTTATATGTTTAAAAATAATTTATAGAAATTCTATTCTAGTGCGTATAAGAGCGTTTCCATAATGTCATTTTCGGCAAAAAACAAATTTGAAAATAAAGTTTAAAGCATATCTTTCAAAATTTAATCACACATTCTACATTAAGGTAGTTCAAATTTTTGTTAAATTTTCATGGATATCGCCCAGAAATTTGTTTTATTCCACAAAAAAATAAATGCATTTTTTATTGAAAAAAGTGGTATTTAGAGGTATCCGCAAACCCCATGAAAAAAACACGTAGTTCCCATAAGAAAAAAAGATATTTTTGTAAATTTTGTTCAGAATTGTCAATATTGAATGAATACGAATCAAAAATTACCTTTTAAATATCAAACCACTAAGCCTGGTTTATAGAGTTCTAAAAAACACCATAAGTGAAAAATTGTGTTTTGCGAGTTTTTGGCGCTAATTATGATTTTTTTTTTAGGCTTCGTTATAAAATTATTTCTAATACATAAATTTTTACATTATCTTGATACTGAGGTGTTTAAATAAATTGCTTAAAGAATTTATTATTGTTTTCAACAATTTTCTCTTAGTATAGAGTTAGAAAACCGCAGTTTTTCCGGATTTTTCAACTATCTTCTCCTATTGTAATACAAGATAGTTGCGGTTTTTTCTGAAATTTTTAACTTTTTGTCAACCCTTATTCGAAGTGAGATGATAATTAAAGAAATTCAGCAAACTTGATTGTAATAATTAAGTAATAATTAATGAAAGTAACAAACACAATTATTTAAACAATTCATAATTGTTTATGACTATCTTTTCTCAGAGTAATACTAGACACTTGCGTTTTTTTCTGAAATTTTCAGTTTTGCTTAGACTTTTTAGTTATGAACAAATAACTATGTTAAGACTTTCAATAAATATTGTTTCTGACTTTCATTCTAATAAAAAGGGAATTAAAGTCAGTTATCAATTTGACATTTTTCTAGCATCATCCTGAGAGAATATTGTTATAAATCATAATAAATGGTTTATACAATTATTTCTGTTAAACTTAATTGATTATTGTCTCCCACTAAGTAAAAAGTTGAAAATAAGTTGAAAAATTCGGAAAAAACCGCGACTTTCTAACTTTATTGTAAGAGAACATACCCGTGGAGAAATTGCCCAATTTAATCCTGATTCCTGGCGTGGCCCCGATCGGGTTAGCCCAATTCGGCCCTGATCAAGGCTACTGTTGTGGTCCTCGTCGGGGCCACATCGGGCTACCCTCTGTTAATTCATAGTTAGCTTAAAAATTAGAATCAATTAAATATAAAATTACACCCTGTCGTAATTAGTGAATATTCAACTAATTTTCATTCTAGTGACTAACCTAAAGTTGATTAGTTAAATCTAACTTCTCATATGCAAAGAATATAAGAAACGAGAAAAAACTAAAAAAAAGCTTTAATTCATTTGAACAAAATGTCTAAAAATGTATGTTCACGGGCGCATTAAATTAGTTAATAAATATGAAATTATTAAGTTAGTATTAATTATTGTAGGTATTTTTTATAACTGTTCAGAGTTTATAATTATTTAGATTTGAATTTGCCGCGCTAATCTCGAATGTATTCGATTAGTCTTCCGTTCGATTATTTGACAACAAGCAGACGAAAGGAAGACAAGTTTGTAAAAGTGACGAACAGTAAATAGATAAACCGGTAAAGTCATGTGGATAAATCGCTTTAAATAATTCTCAATTCACCTCGTTAATCATTTACGCAAAGTTTTTAGACCGGGGTGAGGTGTTCATATCAAACTAGAATTATCCAGCTCTCTAAGATTTCCGACAACTTTTTGGCATTATAACCTCACTTTTTCATACTTTGCTCCACGTGCCAAAAAACTTTTCAATCAAATTGTCGAATTTTCAAACAAAAAAGATTAAAGTTCAATCAAATATTAGAATTTTCAAGAAGAAATTTTTTAGAAAGCAGTTAATTCTTGATCAAAAAAGTTTATCTACATCCAAAAAAGCTAACTTTTCTACAATGAAAGCTGATTTTTCAACAAAAGAGTAAAGTTTTTAAGCTGAAAAGTCTAATATTATAGAAAACAGTGACTTTGAAATAAATGAATGAATTTTTAACAGAAAAGATCGTTTCCAATAAGAAAGATAAATTTTTAACAAGCTAGTCGTATTATCAAGCAAGAAGTTGAACTTTCAACAAACAAGAATAATTTTATACCCCCAAGGATATGACTTTTCAACAATTTTTATCTCATAAACTGAAAATGAAATAGTTAAATTTTCAGATAGAAACTCTAATGAAAAATTAACTTTGAGCAAAAATACCAATTTTCAACAAAATTATTACATTTTTAACCAAAAAGGATCATTTTTCGACCAAGAAGATTAACGTTCTATCAAAAAAGATCAATTTTCAACAAAATACATGAATCTAACGACAAGTTTCAGAATATTTTTCAATATATTTATATAATGTTTAATGTTCATAATTAATTGTTCACTTTTTTATTAAATAAATTATATTTTAATAATATTCTTATAAATAAAAATTGAAAGGGACCTGTTCGGGGCCAGATAGGGCCTTCCTTATGGATACACCAGTCAGGCCCTGATGGGATTAAGTGTTTTATTTCGAGTCTGGCTCTAACTGGGATACCCGATTGGGGCCAGATCTGGCCCCGACCAGGCCCACTCTGAATTTTCTGCACGGAATTGCTAAAAAAATAAAAAAAATGGTTTTAAAATTGCATATAAAGATATAATTATCAGTATGAAGTAGTATTTTATGTCTTATAAACCACTTGTATTAAAAGGGCGTTTTTTGAGACCCTATAAAACAGAATTATGGGGGTTATTTAAAAAAAAGTTTTGATTCGTATTCTATGGCTAATTGTAAAGACAAATGTTAAGTTTCAATTCGATTCACTTAATATAAACGATTCTGAATTAAATGTACAAAAACGGCTTTTTTCTTATGGGAAATACGTGTTAAACTTAATGGGGCTTGCAGAAACTCAAGATATGATTAAAAAATGTATTTATTTTTTTGTGTATTTGATCAAATTTCTGGGCGATATAAATAAACATTTAAAAAACATTATGCAATGCATTTTTTGACCACCTATTGTACATGAATAAAGAAATTCATTTTTCGGAAGGGCAGCTTATAATAATATGAATTTTCAAATATTTTATGTTTTTAATATTAGAAAATATAAATCCAGGAACGTGAAGGCGCGCTTAGCGTGCGTGCATTTTATTTAAATGGTTTTTTTAGCGAAATTTAATTTACATTTATAGGATTTCAAATGATTTCTACATATTTCAATAGATTAATACGATTTCCAATGATTTCTAGGTATTTCAAGGGGCCTAATCGAATTGATAGAGAACCTCAGGAAATAAAATACATTTTATAACAAGAGATTTATATGGATTTCAAGAATTTCAAGGAATTTGAAGGACATAAAAAAATTTGGAAGGATTTTGAAGAATTTAGATTATTTTAAAAGTTTTTTTTGTGGATTTTTAAATACTTTATGTGTCTAACATGAGAGAATAAAAATCGAGGGACGTGAACGCGCGATTTGAACGAAAGCATTTTATTTCAACAGGGTTTCTCAGATATGCAAAAAAAAAATTTAATTTAATTTATGTTCAAGGAATTTTAAAAATTATTTCTACCTATTTTAATGGATTTTAATGATTTTAATGGAGTTTAAAGAATTTCTAGAGAACTTTAGAGAATAAATAAAATTTTATTTCAAGGGATTCCTGCAGATTTAAAGAGTACCAAGTTATATGGAGAAATTCGACAAATTTTCAAGAAATTGAAAAAATTTAAGTTATTTTAAAAGATACAAAAAATATCAAGAGCTTTTATTTAAAACATTTGCAGAACTCCTTATATTTAAAAATTCGTTATTATGAATTTTTAGATTGTTTTTTTTTTATACTGTAAAATAAGAATCCAGGGACGTATACACTAGAGTCTCTTTTAAAAACAGACACATAATAGACTGCCATATATTTAGAAAAAATCAATTCGAACGATTTAAACGGCTTTTCTCTAACATAACATATAAACCAGTAAAGAGAACAGGAAGTAGTACATACACCTCTTATCGTTTTCATGATTTAAAAAAATTGAAAAGACTCTATTAAAACTTATTTATCTGTACTTAGAAGTCTTTTCCTGCACTTGACATTGTTGATCTCAATCAATATCTTCTGTTTGATAAGAAATGAGGAATTTCTCTATCTTTGTACATCGGCTATGATCTGAACCATATTCGCGCCCAATTTCCTTATCACTGCCGGATAATAGGCCGGTTATCACCTAATTTGATGAATTATTAATTATTCATGTAACAGGAATTCTCTGATGTGAAATCTGCTACAAACGTATAAATTCGATAAGCTTCACGTACCAAAGACAGTTCGCTTATCCAACATGTTAAGGTTAACATGTCTCTCTGTCCTTCTCGCTGCAATTCACGTCGAAGCAGTGAGAGATGATTGGCGGAAGGATGCGATTATCTACCAGATTTACCCTCGAAGTTTTAAGGATAGTAATGGGGACGGTGTTGGAGATCTTGAAGGAATCACCAGCAAACTTCAACATGTACAAGACATTGGTGCAAACGCCATTTGGCTTTCACCTATTTACACCAGTCCGCAGGAGGATTTTGGATACGATATCGCAAACTTTACAGATGTAGATCCTGCATATGGGTCTCTCTCAGATTTTTCCAAGCTTGTTACAAGAGCTAAATCACTGGGTTTGAAAGTAATTCTGGACTTCGTACCAAACCATAGCTCGGACAAACATCCGTGGTTTGAGAAGAGTATACAGAGGATTAAGCCTTATGAGGATTTCTACATTTGGCAAGATGCCAGGATAGAGAAGGGCGTCAGGAAACCACCTAACAATTGGCTGAGTGCATTCTCCGGATCAGCGTGGGAATGGAATGACGAACGTGGTCAGTACTATTTACATCAATTTGCCATTGGACAACCAGACTTGAATTATCGCAACAAGAATGTGTGTAAAGCCATGTCTGATGTTTTGACATTCTGGATGGACAGAGGAGTAGACGGATATCGAATTGATGCTATAAACCACATGTTCGAAGATGAAAGGTTGCTAGATGAGCCAAGGAATGACAATAATGTACCAGATGACGATTATGAATCTCTAGTTCATATTTACACTAAGGACCAGAACGAGACTTATCAGGTACTCAAATCGTGGAGGAAATTATTGGATGATTATGCAAATATTCACAAAACTGACGCTAAGTTTATTATAACGGAAGCTTACGTTAATCAAGAACTGGCCTTACATTATTTTGAAGCGGGTTCAAATCCTTTCAACTTTATGTTCATTTCTGCCCTAAATGAAGCATCATCAGCAGTGGATTTCAAAAGAGAAATTGATAACTGGATGAAAAATTTGCCGGAAGGTAAGGTGTCCAATTGGGTTACAGGTAACCACGATCAACATAGAGTTGCCACCAGGTATGGATCCAAGAAATCAGACATGGTCATTATGTTGACTATGGTTCTTCCTGGAATCAGTGTTGTGTACAATGGTGACGAAATTGGGATGGTCAATAAAGATTTAACCTGGGAAGAAACAGTTGATGTTTCTGGTTGTAATGCTGGTCCAGAAAGGTACTTTCTGAAATCAAGGGATCCCGAGAGGACACCTTTTCAGTGGGACAATACTACGAGTGCTGGATTTTCTACAAGCCAGGTTACATGGTTACCAGTTCATGAGAATTATAAGACTCTGAACTTGGCAGCTCAGAAGATTGCACCGGTTTCAAGTTATAAGTTTTTCAAAGCATTGACCAGTTTGAAAAATGAGAATCCTGTTCTTAAGAAAGGATCCGTGGATGTTCGTTTGATTAATGAAAACGTGCTGGGAGTAATTCGGAGATTGAGAGGTTCCTCGCCTGTAGCTCTGGTGATGAACATGGCAGAAACGGAGGAGGTTGTTGATGCTAACAGCTTGCTCAAAATTCCTAGAGAAATGACTGTGTACACGTCGAACGTCGAGTCGAACATCGATGTTGGTACTTTCGTCGATACCACACGTTTAAGGTTACCAGCGTCTACGGCTGTGGTGCTGAATGTGTTCTGAATCTTAAATTTTGGAAGTGTTCAGTCAAATGTGAAAGAATTTTACAGATATAATGGAGGCTAAATAATTCTTTTTGTCTCTATATTGTCCATCTGGTTTGTAAGTAAATTTGTCAAATAAAAATAATAGAGACGGTATTGTGAAGTTTAAGACAATTAATAAATTCTTAGACATTGTTGTAATCCAACTTCTTTGTTCATAGTTAAATATCTTAAAAGTAATGTATTACCTGTTTTTACTTTTTTTTAAATATAAGTAGCTTCCGGATCTATATGACTCCTTGTACAAAATTTTGCCTCTGGCTACAGAAACAGAAAAATTTGATCAATTTTGAAAAATAAATTTACTAAAGATTGTTTTTTTTCTGTAGGATTGTTATATTTGTTTAAATGAATTGTATAATAAATGATAAAAATACAATTTTTGAGGAAATTTGTTAAAGAATCTTACAGTCTGCAATTTATTACATTGATATTGCTTTCAGATTACTAAAAAGAAATTCCGAAAAATACGAATAATTTTTCAAAGCGTTTTTTTCGTCTCCATAACATGTTTTAACACTTTGAAGGAATGTGAAAAATTATTGGAAATTGTAACTTTTGACAAAAATGAAATTTTGAAAATTCCAACTCTTACTGGTCTGGTACGGATTTGAATTAACAAAATTTCAATTGAACATATCCAGTTACAAACCTTGGTAAGTACGATTTTTCGAACGCCTTTCAATCATGATAAGGACAGACTATAATGGAAAATTGTAAATTTTCAAAGAATGTTATAAATAAAAAATATTTTACCTTGATTGAAAATTGAAGGTCGAGTATGAATAATTCAAAAATGAATAACAAACAGATTTTTATTTTTGAAAATACCATAAAAATATCAATAATAGGAACTCATACTGACAACAAATTTCAAATGCAAAAATGGAAAAAATGCAAAACTATATGAATTTTGTGAAGAATTGAATATAATAAAGTCAAAACTGTGAAACTTTCAGTCTAATAACCCATAAAAAAGTATATGAAGTGAATTATAAAACCGATTGACTCAAAATTTTAACTTGATATGCCCGGTGTTATTTTCCAGGATTTTGTAATATCTTTAATAGTCAAAAATTTTATTTTATATTTTATCATAAAACATCGATTTTTTTATTATACTAATTGTTTGTATTGTAGTAGATTTCATATATTTAAAAATGAAATGCATTTTTCAAAAGCGATACATTTTTTGTGGGCTAAAACCGAAAAGAGCGTTTCCAACAAGAAAGATTGTAGAAAGGTAGATTTAATTATATTAATTCTTTATGAAGAAACTTGGACTATTTAAAAATTTCAGTGGAACATTCTAAATTAATAATAATCTGAGAAAAACGTCCTGAATTATAATAAATTATAATTAGTTACACTTTTAGGCAGTCATCAGAGACAGGATAGCATATGCTATTTTTATCCGAAAAAATTAAATTAGCCTGGAAACATTCTACAAAAAAATTAAATAAGACTGTCAATTATTTTTAGATTTTAATTTGTGAAATGAGGTTATGATATATTGCAATTAATTTTTGGATATCTGTTCTAAAGTTTATTGAATTTTCATCTCATTTTATAAAGATGATTTTTAAAATTAGTCTGTTAAGGTTTTGTACTATCTTTAAAATTTCAACGTTTGTAATATTGAAATCGAAATTGTCTGAGTATAAACAAGTATCAGAAATGTTCATTTCATCAATTTTTTGTTGGGAATCCTGTCGTAGTTTGCTCTATTAATTTTTGAACAAAACATTTGGTGTCGTTAGTTTTTCAAACTTGTAGATTATTAAACAATTTACTAATATTTTTCGAATAATTTTTTTTTTTCAAAAGCAATATGGTTATCTTAATTTTTAATTCCGGTAAATATAACTCTAATTTCTTGTTATAGAATTATTTTGAATAAAAATATTACTGAGTTTTCTGTGATTTTACAAACATTCTTAGAAAAACATCTGATAATAGTTTTATTGTTATTAATTATATGGTTCAGTGAAACATAATTGTTCTGGCATGTGAACACAAATGTTCTTTGGTTCTTAGGTGTTCTAGAGTAAAAAGCAAGACTTTTTCATTCTTTGGCTATGCTACATATGTAGAAATCGTAATCTTCTTCAGATCTTCTATAAAAATCTTTGCAGTTTCTCATGATGTTGTTTGTTTAAAGCCAATAAAATAATTTTTAGGAAAGTAATTTCCAAAAATTATTTTGTTAAGACTGGTTAAATGAATAAGTATCCATTAGTGACGTGTACCATACTGATTTTAATCTTTCATTAATTTCTCACTGCACGGAAGAAGAATTAATATTAAATCAAGAAAATATCTTTACGAATACGGACGATACAATATTTTATTGATCGAAGAAAATATTTTTTGTCTCCAGAAAATGTACTGGATTTAAGGAACTTTATTTTTCTTTGCTTAAGTACATTTTTTTTAAACAAGGCAAATTTTCTTGTATCATGAATATATTGTATCGTCCATATTCGTATCGATATTTTCTTGATTTTGAAGTATTATATCGATATTGCAGAAAGTCACTTTGTTTTTAAAAATCATTTTAAAAAAATCTCCTGATAATATTTTTTTAAATATTCAAGATTACTTCTCTGCTATGACAACAACAAGACAATGAAAGCTGTCCACAAAGAGCACAAGAACCTCTTATCGCGGCTTTATTCATTTTTTACATAACTGCACCCCACTCTCTGTTTGGCAAATATTATTTGTTCTTATCTCCTTTTGTCGGGATAAACTGCGTTGAGAAATACCAACTATGTTCTATATTTCATTAACGATCAATAAAACCTCAAGTATTACGACTATTGAACAGTAGTTCTCACAATAATGTCAAAGTTAACATTGTTGTACGCCGTTCTGGCAGTGACATATGTCCATGGCGTCAGCGATGATTGGTGGAGTGATGCAATTGTGTACCAAGTTTACCCTCGGAGTTTTATGGACAGTAATGGAGATGGTATAGGTGACCTTAATGGAATCACAACTAAATTGGAACACATAAAGTATATTGGAGCCGATGTTGTGTGGCTTTCACCTATTTATACAAGTCCCCAGGCAGACTTCGGCTACGACATTACAAATTTCACAGATGTAGATCCCCAATATGGCACTTTGGCGGACTTTGCAGAACTTGTCACCAAGGCCAAGGCTCTGGGTTTGAGAGTCATCTTGGATTTCGTTCCGAATCACACTTCCTTACAGCATCCTTGGTTCCAGCAGAGTGTGAAGAAAGTCCAACCTTATGATAGTTTCTATATTTGGCGAGATGCCAAAATAGTAAATGGGGTTAGGAAACCACCCAACAATTGGCTAAGCACTTTCACAGGATCAGCTTGGGAGTGGAATGCAGAACGTGGTCAGTACTTTCTCCACCAATTTGTAGTGGGTCAACCTGACTTAAATTATCGCAATCCTTTCTTGAACCTAGCTATGAAAGATGCTTTAAAATTTTGGTTGGACAGAGGAGTGGACGGATTTCGAATTGATGCACTCAATTATGTGTTTGAAGATAAGCTTTTTAGAGATGATCCAAAATCCAACATCTCTGGGATACCGGCAGATGACTATGATTCCCTAATTCATACATATTCAAGAGATCAAAATGAGACCTATGCATTACTTGCGAATTGGAGAAAGTTTCTGAATAATTATGCGAAAAAGTACAAGACGGATTCTAAACTGTTGTTGACTGAGGCTTATACTACATTGTCTTTGACAATGAAATACTACGAAGCAGGTTCAAATGCCTTTAATTTCATGTTTATGAACCCATTGAATGGAAGATCTTCAGCAGTGGATTTCAAAAGAACGATTGATGAATGGCTCAACAATTTACCCAAATACAGTGTGTCTAATTGGGTTGTAGGAAACCATGATCAGCCTCGTGCAACATCTAGGTATGGGGCCAAGAGAGCGGATATGATAACAATGCTTGCTATGATTCTTCCGGGAATTGCCGTTGTGTATTATGGTGACGAAATTGGAATGCTTGATAAGAATTTCACATGGGAAGAAACTGTGGATCCAGCAGGGTGTAATGCTGGTCCAGAGAGATATCATTTGAAATCTAGAGATCCGGAAAGGACTCCTTTCCAGTGGGACAATACAACGAGTGCAGGATTTTCCACCAATAAGTCTACATGGTTACCGGTTCATGAAAACTATAAGACTCTAAATTTGGCTGCGCAGAAGGATGCAAAGATTTCACACTATCGAGTGTTCAAAGCTTTGTCAACTCTAAAGAAGAAACTTCCTGTTCTGAAAAATGGGACAGAGGAAGTTATTTTGATTACGGAACAAGTGCTAGGAGTAGTAAGGAGATTGGAAGGTTCTTCTCCAGTGTCACTTCTTATTAATTTTGCGGAAACGGATACTGTTGTTGATGCTGAAACCTGGTTGAATATTCCAAGAGAGTTAATTGTCTATGTGTCAAGTGTCGATTCAAATATCAATGCTGGTACGCGAGTTGATACATCGGCTATGAAACTTCCTGGATATGCATCTGTTGTCCTTGCATCACAATCTCAAGTTTCGGAATTATTGACAAATTGATGATTCATTTTTGTAAATTTGACGATTGTTGGGCACGAGTTTTTAGAAATTGTGAAATAAGCCTAAAATATTCTGCGCAATGACCAGAAGTTTTATGCTGTTCTTCATAGAATTTTTATAGTCATGTATAAATATGATTTTAATATTATCTTCATTTGATGAATTTGGTAAATAAAGCTGTAGATCAACGAAAAACATATTTTATATTAAGTAATACGTGATTAAGCTGTTAATAAAAAATATCTTTTCTCGCTTTCCTAATATTTTTTATTTAAGCTGATATAATTTTAGCATTGAAAATCAATCAGTTACTAATAATGCCTTATTTCTCATTGCCTATCATGAAATATTAGTTTCTCGCAGTGCTGATGTATAATTGATATTTAAATTAGTGTGCAATAATAATGAAAATTTTCAGAATTCAAGTAAAAATTAAAATTTTGGTATGAATTCTGTGTTAAGGTAAAATTATTTCAAAATGAGAAGCTATAGAAACTATCAACTCATATTTCTAATATATTTCAGAAAATACTGAAACATTCTAAGAATATCTAATAACAGACTTCACATTCTTCAAGAACATTGTAGAATATTCTATTCCACAAAATTTCAGAGCAGTCCAGAGTTGTTTATAAAATTCAGTAATATCCTAACATAAGCGAGAACATTAAAAACCATTTCAGAACACGCCAGAGTGCTGAAGAGTGATGATTAAAAAATTATTTAGTGCAGAATTTTTTTGCAGAATTTTCCAATCGAATACGATAGAATACTTCAACAAATGTTGTCTCTTCAAAACATAAATCCCTTGCATTCCTAAATTAACAGATATACTTTTGGACTTAATACTGGTACGTAAGTTAACCATGTATGATTTTTTTTCTTAAAAGATTTTTAAATTAAAATTGTAAGTATGAATTGAAGTATGAATTTCCATCACATCCCCAAAATCAACAATTTTGACCTTCATTCTCAAAAATGAGAATATCTCTTAAACAATGATCGAAAAAGTGGGCCCTTTTTTTGCGGAACGTCACAAGTTATTTTTCATAATTATTTCAACTTCACACTTTGTAAAGTAATGAAGCTTAGCATTTATCCAGTTGTATACAAAAGTGTATTCTCTTCATCCTTAATTTCTCGACTTTACTATGTTTCAACTTTAATTTCTCTCTAAAGGAATGAAAAACTTGAAGAACGCAAACAAGAATCTGCATAATGGAATAGTACTGTCAAACCTTATTTGAAGCAGATGGAAAAAATCGCGTACTTTGATTGCATTGAACTTCAATTCATCGTTCACCTGTACTCATCTTAATCGCACACGTGACTTTATAGATTACATTAAAAATCATCAATATTGAATCACGCTTCGTACACTCACCATTTTATCTTGTGAAAACAAATCTCCTCTATCTGCTGTGTTTAATCAACAACATTATCGTCACTTATCATCTAATCAACGATTTTTGGTATTTATAAAATGCAGCCTATCGTACAGATTATATAAGCAAGCTGATTAAAGCTTGTTTGTCAGAATACTACACATTTTTAGTTTTTACTGAAAAAATGTAAACTGAATACTCAAGGCATGCAGTTAGATAGTTAAAGTGGAAGCTATTATGCATCACCTTTATTAAAGTCCAGGCTATCCATTCGGTTAGTAATAAATGATCGAAGGATACGGTTATCTACCAAAACCCAAAACGTTTCGAAGACATCAATGGAGATGGCGTAGGAGATCTTGATGGAATCATCAGTAAGCTGGAGCACATAAAAGATATTGCGGTAGATGCCCTCT
The DNA here is from genome assembly GCA_932195095.1 of Andricus curvator. Lineage (NCBI taxonomy): Eukaryota > Metazoa > Arthropoda > Insecta > Hymenoptera > Cynipidae > Andricus > Andricus curvator. Next base: position 132,163 of record CAKNYM010049445.1, read on the forward strand.
GGTTCTTACCGATTTACACTAGATTTCAGGTAGACTTTGAATGTGATATCGACATTTTTACGAATGTGGATTCAGACTATGGTACTCTGGATGATTTTACAAAGATCGTTACAAAAGCCAAGCCCCTTGGATTACCGGTGATTTTGGATTACATACCAAATAGCAGCTCAGACAAACACCCTTGGTGATATCCGAATACAAGATGAGCCAAAAAGTGATATTCCAAATGTTTCAGATGATGAGTATGATTATCTCGGTTGCTGGATGACTATGAAAAGAAGCATGAAGCGGTGTCTAAATTTTTTATCACTGAGGCTTATGCTACTGTACCTTTGACATTCAAGTACTTTAAGGCTGGATCCAACCCATTTCATTTGACGATAATCTCCTCATTAAATGAAGACTCACATGCAGTGGATCTCAAGCAAAACATTGATAATTGGCTTAATAATTTGCCTAAAATAAACGTATCCAATTAGGTTACCGGCTATCATGACAAACATCATGTGGGCCGAGGCATGGCGTCAAAAAACAGACTTGATGTCAATTTCTTATTTTTATTTTGATAATTAGAACATTCACAATTATCTTCTTCAATTTGTCAACATATTCTTCGATAATTGTGAAGATAATATTAATATAAGTGAATTAAAAAACTTGAAAGGAAGTGAAATTGTATGAGATCACAACTAAAATATATCTTCTAATAATAACCTGTTATATATATTAAAATAAAATAGAACAATATAGTAATGGGAAAAACGTATTTATTAAAGAAAGGACTTATCACTTTCAGAAAAGAGGAAGTTTTTCGATTCGTGGAGGAAATAATTTGTCATATAGAATACACAATTCGAATAACAATTTATTTGTTAAAATTTTGTGAACACTCACATTTTAGCTAAGAAAGAGATTCTGAGATATGAGAACCAGGATAATCAGTATTATGATTTTGATTTTAAAGTATGGATCTAATTTTCCTATGATTTTGCAGAAAATTTGAAAAGATATTTGGAGATTTTAGATATTTCGAAAATGAATCTAAAAAATTGTAAAGAATATTCCGTTATTTCATAGGATGTTACAAAATCCGAGGAATAATAATTGGCTTCAGTTTGACCTTTCAAACTTCAGGACTTTTAGATGTTTGGAAGAAATTAGGGAATATTTTATATTTTTTCAGAAAAGTTTTCAAGTTTCAGAATATTTTTAATATCGTCAAAAATTCTAAAATTCCTCTCGAATTTTTTGAACGAATTGTGAAAATCTTTCGAAATTACAAAAATTGCACTTCCACATTTCCACAAATCTTCAACATTTTTTAATTCTTTTTTTATTTATTTTTTTAACAATTGATTGGTCTTGAAAATATCTTTAAAACGTCGAAACATTCTAAATAACTTTAAGAATAATTCGAATTTTTCCTCAAATTTAAAAAAAAAATCGGAAAAATCAAAAGCATTACCTTAAAATCTTCCAGATTTTTTTGTGAAAAGTTTGTGGATGTTTTAAATTATTTTGAAATCATCAAAAATATCCTCTTCAAATTATTTAAAAAAAAAGAATCATTTAAAATTTTGCCAGCAACTCAAGAAACTGTTTCATTCTCTTGAAATCTTTCAAAACACGTGAAAAGCTTCTAAATCTTTTGTTCACTATCTTTAAAAATATGCTTTTTGTTTGAAATTTCTATAAGTCTGTTAAACTAACTTGAATTTTTCTAAAAAATTTGGACACACTTTCAAAATTACATAAATTGCTTTTAAATCTTCCCCATATTTTTCAACATTTTTAGAAATCTTTTTCATTTTCTTGAATTTTCTTTAATAATTAATTAGTCAAAATAAAAAATCATTTTAAGTTTTCCTACTTTTTTTCAAATATTCGAAAATCCACATTTGATTGAATTTTTTTTTTCTTAAATTATAAATAATCTTTTATTTTGTTAAAAACTTCGAAACATTCTAAATATTTTTCAAAATATATCGACTTCCTCCTCAAATTAAAAAAAAAAAATCTGCAAAATCAAAAACATTACCTTAAATACTTCCAGATTCTTTTTGTGCCAAGTTTGCAAGACTTCTGAAATGTTCAAAAAATTATTTTTTCCAAACGAATAAAAAAAATTATGATTATTTAAAATTTTCTAGGAAACTAATGAAATTTTTCATTTTCTTGAAACCTTTTGAAACGCTTGAAAAGCTTCTAAATATTTAATTTAATTAAGGCTCTATCGGACTTGAGGAAAAAATTATCATTACAAATTATTATTTTGGTATGCATTTCTCTGTAATTCTGTAATAAATTTCATAATCACAATAATCAATTTTTTACAAATCTCTTGAAAAGAAAAATTAATTTTTAAGACGTTTTCCAGCCGAGCATTATCATGAAATTTTGTATTTTCAATAATACATTTCACGATTGGAACAAAAGCTATGCGTATCGTTAAAAATGGTTTCAGACAAAGTGGACCTTTTTGAGATAAACAATGTTGCTTCTTGATATTTTTTCGTGCCTGGCATTGTTTTGTTAAAAAATGGAATTCTTTTCAAAAACATTTTTCACAATTGAAACAAAAACTAGGCGCCTTGATAAAAAGTTATTTGTAATTAATTTTCAGATCTTTTTGAGATGAACAATTTTACTGCTGAACATTTTTCCTTATCTCACATAGTTTTTCTGGTAAATGGAATTTTTATTATCAACAATGTTTTTAACGATTAAAACGAAGCTTAATAATCATATCAAAAACAGTTTCGAGCTTTTTGCGACGAACAATTTTGCTTTCGAAGATTTTTTCGTAGGTCGCAAAGTTTGCCTGGAAAATAGAGTTTTTGATTTAAAAAATAATTTTTCGATGAATAAAAGCAGGTAGTGGTAAAAAATTTCTGATCAACGAACTGGTCATTTCTTTTCAGGCTTTCTTTTTTCTCTTGAATCTCAATCTGAATTTACAAACATACGTTTGAGTTTATTGATTTGACAGGAATTCATCAAGTTTCCATACTCTGATTGCGGGAAGATTGATTTTCGATGAACGTTGTACATTTCCTTTCAGAATTAGAAACTATACTAATTTTAAAAGCTAGGATATTACTACTTCAAGTACTTATAAGTACTAGTTTAATTGTAAGACTAACTACCTAAATTATTGAGAAGAGCTACCTGAGAATAAATTTCTACCATCGGAAGTTGTTGGGCAAAAAGAAAATTAAGGACAACCATTCTTACACGGAGAAAAATGCGGATTTAGGAACAAGTTTTGAAGACCGGAAATTGAAAATTGAATCTCAAACATCTTGGATCGTGTTCAGAAATTCAGGACTGAAAACTGTAATTTAGGAATCGGGATCCACGATGAATATTTCGAGCCTCTTTCCCGACTGAGTCGGGACTGATTCCTAAACTGTAGGCAGCCAGTGCAGGCTACCAGTGTAGGCAGTACTCTCCTTCTGGATAGAGCGCTGGGCGCAGAGTACTCTTCTAGCAAAATTCATCCTGGATCCGATTTGCTCGAAGTACAGGACTCAGTTCCTATTTTTCAAATTCTATTTTTCTCCGTGTAGAAATAAAAGTAGTAACTGCAACCACTCAAGTAGCAGCAGCATATATTACAAACTAAAGTAAATGCCCTACTACTTTATCAGTTGTTCGAACCACCGATTTTTTCGAGTGAAAAGACAATGTATTCTTATCTAATCACTAAATGTATCACAACTTCAGAAATAGCTAAAAATATAAGTACAATTCACAATAAACATCAAAGGACTAAATAAGATCATACATCATCGAGAAAACCAGAAACTTGCGATTCGGATGCCAAGAGAATAGATGCAGAACCAGGAAGCTTTAATTCGCTAGTATCAACCTTACTACCTTTTTTAATGTTTGAATCAACACTCGCAGTATAAACAACAAGTTCCTTAGGAGTGTTCAACCAAGTATTGGCATCTACAATCTCATCATTCACCCCCATATTAATTACCAGCGCTAACGGCGGGGAACCCTCCAGTCTTCGCACAACTCCCAAAACATCTTTCGTGATAAGAAAGACTTTGACTGATCCTTTCTTCAGAACAGGGAGTTTCTTCTTTATCCTTGTCATCGATTTAAAAACTTTATAATGCGAAACAGGCGCAATTTTTTGTGCTATTAAATTCAAAGTTTTGTAATTCTCGTGAACGGGAAGCCAAGTAGTTTTATTGGTCGAAAATCCAGCACTCGTCGTATCATCCCACTGAAAAGGGGTCCTCTCTGGATCCCTTGATGCGAGATGGTACTTGTCTGGACCCAAATTGCAGCCAGCTACATCCACAGTTTCCTTCCAAGTCATATTTCTATCAAGCATACCTATTTCGTCTCCATAATAGACAACTGTGATGCCGGGAAGAGTCATAGCTAACATTGCCAACATATCAGATTTCTTATGACCAAATCTCGAACCAGAGCGATGATTATCATGATTATCTGTGACCCAATTGGACACGTTAGCTTTTGGAACATTATTGAGCCAGTTATCAATCAATTTTTTGAAATCGACAGCTGTTGATGATGCACCCAGATCGTTAACTAACACAAAGTTGAAAGGATTTGCTCCTACTTCGAAGTACTTTCTTATGGTAAGTGGGGTCCCGGCTGTTTCGACTATCAAGAACTTAGCATCTTCATTATGTTTTTTTGCATGATCATCCAAAAGAGCCCTCCAATCTTTAGCGACACTGTAGATCTCTTCTTGATCTTTCGTATAAATATGATTAAGATAAAGGTACTCATCTTCTGGAACATTAGGAATGTTGCTTTTTGGCTCATCGCGTAATTGTTCATCCTCGAACAAATGGAGAATTGCATCGACACGAAATCCTTCCACTCCTCTATCCATCCAGAATGTCAGGACGTCCTTCATGGCTTGCACCAAATCTTTGTTACGGTAGTTTAAATCTGGTTGACCCGGTGCAAACTGATGATAGTAATACTGACCTCTTTCTTCATTCCACTCCCATGCTGATCCTTTAAAAACACTTAACCAGTTGTTGGGAGGTTTCCTGACTCCGTTTACTGTTGTACCATTATGCCAGACGTAAAATTCATCGTAAGGTTTGATCTTTTGAATACTTTTCTTGAACCATGGATGTTCATCAGAACTATGATTTGGCACGAAGTCTAGAAGAATTTTCAAACCTAGAAATTTCGCTTGATTCACGAGGTTTGAGAAATCGGATAGAGTACCATATTGGGGATCAACGTCTGTAAAGTTGGAGATATCATAGCCAAAATCTACCTGAGGGCTGGAGTAAATTGGCGAGAGCCAGAGGGCGTCTGCTCCAATGTCCTTTATGTGGGTCAACCTGCTGGTTATTCCATTTAGGTCTCCTATGCCATCTCCATTACTGTCCTTCAAGCTACGGGGGTAAACTTGATAGATTATTGCGTCCTTCCACCAATCATTGTTGACTTCGTGAGGGCTAACGCAACCAAGAAGTGGAGATGGAAGTGTAACGAGAGTCGTGCATAGGAATATTAACTTCAACATGGTATATCAGCTACTGTTCAAGTGATATGAAATCTGAGCTTATATTGCTAGTTAGAGTAGGTGGTGGAGATAACTACAGGAAAAAAAAGTTCAGGACAATATTTTATAATCACTTTACCTTGGTAGCAAAACTTGATTTTCTGAGGTGCTAACAATCAGTTCAGGTATTTGTATTGATTGAAGTAGATAAGAAAACTTGTTAATATTTTTGTGATACAAGTAGGAAGTGATACTTACGGGAAAAGAGGGTTTGATAATAATGTAGTGACGTGCCGATTCGTGGTTGAAATGATGTCTTGAGTGAGTCTTCCAAGTATTTTTCAAAATATTTGCAAGTTTAAATTTTTTTGCTTTTTTGTATTGGATCAATGTAGGAAAGCATGAAAGCACGGGGTTACAGTGATTTTGATCAACTTTGATTGAACTGTAGTATTGGGTGAATAAAGTTTATATTTGCGCTAGTTTCCCAAAATTTAAAAATTCAACGAGTTGTGGAATTTTGAGTTTTGAGACACCACTTTTTTCAATTCCCTACGTATCCAAAGTTATGTTATTTTAAAATACGCGTATGGTCGTTAGGGGCGAAAATAGATGTTAACAAACGTCTGTACATTTAGAGGTAAAGTACTATCAAATAGGCAAACAAAATTAGAAAATATAAAATCGATCGAAAAATATGACTCGAAAAGTTGTGCCAGTTGAGAAATAATATTCCGTAACCATAATTATTGAAGCGCAAAAAAGAACTAGAAATAGTGTTAAGTTTACAAATGTGCAATAAAATCATCAAGTTTATTGATAAAAATTTTAAAACGTGATAAGAAGTGGAGCGAAAGCTCGTTTAAAATAAACTGAAAGATCAGTAGATCAAAAACCAACATCTTCGTATATATTTACTGCACTGCTTAACAAACAACATCTAAGAATAATATGACTTTTGAGATTTGTACAATGGATTCTCCTCATCTAGATGAAGAAGACACAGGTTTTTTTTAACAAACTAAAAAACACTTACACGGAAGACACCATCAACGAGTTACAAAAAAAAACACAAGCTTACCACACTTTTTAAGTTAAAAAATCAAACTAGATTTTTGCTAAGGTGCAAATCAAACGGTTTTTTGCCTGCGCATATTATTAATTCTGACCCAAAAATCACATTTCACCATCCTCTCAGTATAGGTCATTATCGAAAGATTTGTATGCATTTTGAAATTAAAACTTTAAAGATTGAGATTACAAATAAATAAAATTGATAATGAAGTTTATTTTTTGGAAAAAAGTTCAATCATCTTGCTATAGATGACCAGATTAAATTATTTTTTGAATATCAGAAAAGGATAATAGATAATATGGTGAAACATATGATTGAGGACTCAATCTCCAAGTTTGAATGGTTAAAAGAAACCTATTATATCATTAAATGTACTAAAAACCCAAATCAAAAATGGCTTTTAGATTTATCTGATAAATAAATTCCGAACGATGTTGGATACTTCTTAAGTTTAGGTAATAAATTTTGTACCAATAACGCAAACAAAGGTAAAATTATTGAAAATGTTTTAGCACATGTCGAAGAAAAAATTATTCTCATCCCTAGTAAAAAAAGAACTGAATTTAGATCCAATATGTCTAATAGACTTTCGTTATATTTGAATAGTAACTATAATAATAATATTGTGTCAGAAATTGAAACTCTTGGTAGTAAAACAAAACAATTTGTAGCAGAAAATCAAAATATCATCATTACTAGAGCAGATAAAGGTAACATAACGGTGGTCATGAACAAGAATGATTATCTTGATAAATGCTATACTCTCTTATCAGACCCAGACACTTATATAAAACTTAAAAAAGATCCAACTAATTGTATAAAAAATGATCTCAATTTAATGATTGGTAAATTTCAGAAAAGTGGTTATATCAAGAAAGACACAGCTGGATGTTTAAAAAGCTACAATTCAGTTGCTTCAAAATTTTACAGATTGCCTTAGGTCCATGAACCAGAAAATCCTATGAGACCAGTCACTTCTTTTTCTGGATTTCCGTTACTTTCATTACCTAAATTCGCTAGTCTACCTATAAAACAGATAATTGGAAAAAGTAACACTTTTGTAAAAAAACAGCTGGGATCTCATTGATAAAATCAAAACTTACAACATACCATACATATAAATTGGTTTCGCTGGATGTAAAATTCCTTTTTTTAAATATTCCTAAAGATTTGGTTCTGAAAAATATTAAATTAAATTGGTATAAATTGAGAAAACTGACCAAATTACCTGTGAAACAATATTTAGAACTCGTCGAATTTTGTATAGACAATTCCTATTGCAATTTTCAGAATTAATTTTTTAAACAGAAGGTATCTGGTGCAATTGCAGATCTGGTTATGGAAAAACTGGAGCAAGATGTATTAAAGAGTCTTTCTTTTGATTATGTTTTCTTCTCCAGGTATGTGGATGATGTTTTCACATGCGTGCATGAGGATAATATTTGTTAACTATTAGAGGCTTTTAATGCATACCATCCCAGAATCCAGTTTACTATTGAAATAGAAAATCATTCGAAACTTAATTTTTTGGACGTTACCATCATTCGAGAAAACAATAAACTCATTACTGATTGGTATCGTAAGGACACTAATTCAGATAGATATATCAATTCTAAATCTAATATTTCGATTAAAGATAAAATCTCGGTAATTTATAGTCTAACGGATAGGGCTATTAAATTATCTGATCCAAAATTTAGAGATGATATTTGAAAAGTTATAGACATTCTAAAACAGAATGATTATCCTATGAAATTTATAGAAAAATACATTAATAAAAGAGTTGAAAAGATCAACAACATTAATGTACAGATTCAGATTAATAACTCACAAGCCTTTGACTACAGCAAAATTGTGGTTTTTCCATTTGTTAATGAACTCTCCAGATCATTTACTAATGTTTTTAAAGAATTTAACATTAAAGTAGTCTTTACATACCAAAAATATTTGTTCAGATGCTTTTCTAATAATAAAGATGCTACTCCTTTCGATTTAAAAACACATGTCATATACCGCATTCCTTGTGAATGTGGTTTAGTTCATATAGGACAGGCGAAAAGGTACATATGAACTAGGGTCAAAGTGCATATAAATGACTGTAAAAAAGATGAAAGAGGTACTGCATTGGTTTATCACTCTCATGTTCATGATCATCCACTTTTATTTTCAAAAACTAAGATTTTCCTATAGATGAAAACTCGTAATTTCATGGAGAAAGAATTTCTGTTAGCAATAGTAAGTCATAGCGTGACCTCTATATTTAAAATTAAAACTAACAGAATTAAAAAAGTAGATTTCTCATTTTATCGATCGCCGATAATTATTTCAATTTATTTATTTTTACTATTACATTCAATGTAAGTTGTTATTGAAGATATTATATCTTTGCTTGTTATGACTGACTTTCTCAATACACGGCATAAGATGAAATGCATTTCAGTAATTTTTCTACATTTTTAATCCAGGCGCAGATGTTGTTCTTTATCAGGGTATATGCGCGTGATATTTCCGCCGATATTATTGTATATACTATAGTCACGAAGAAATAGTATACTATTCCTTCGTGACTATAGTCTACTCGATGGGATTAGATATAGTTCCATGCTTCTTATTTTCTGAACTGATTGATTAATTATTTTTTTAAAGTATTTGTTACGTTGTTAAATGACTGTATATGAATTAAATTTTCAAAATGATATATACATATATATAAAAAAAAAATTTTTAATTATTTTTTAAGCTTACTATTGAACTAAAGGTATAGAAATGAAATTTTAAACAGAAAACATATATATAATGTGAAAACTACTTGAATGTTTCAATGAAACTAATTGTTTAATGCTTTTTACATTGTGAACTGATTAATTAATTATTAACTGATTCTATTAAAGCCTAAATTTTCTGGAATTAGTTTAAAATGTTGTTCATAATTCAAATTGTCAGAAATGAGAGTTCGAATTTGAAAAAAAATATAAAGTAAAAATTATTTGAATGTTTCAATGAAAATTATGTATGCATGCTTTAATGAGTATCTGAATTCAATTTTCAAGATTATATGTACATATATTTTATTTTTTAATTAGTTTAAAAGGTTAGTAATGAATTGAATGTATAGAAATGAAATTTAAAATTTAAAGCAGAATATAATGTAAAAATTATTTTAATGTTTTAATGAAAATAATTGTGGAATGCTTTTTATGTTATGAACTGATAGATTAATTATTAACTGCTTCTATTTGAACTTAAATTTTCTGGAATCAGTTTAGAAGGTTATTGATAATTTAAATTGTCGGAAATTAGAGTTCAAATTTGAAGAAAAAAATATAAAGTAAAAATTATTTGTATGTTTCGAGGGAAATTATGTATGAATGCTTTAATGAGTATCTGAATTCAATTTTCAAGATCATATGTACATATATTTCATTTTTATTTTTTAATTAGTTTAAAAGGTTAGTAATGAATTGAATGTATAGAAATGAAATTTAAAATTTAAAGGAGAATATAATGTAAAAATTATTTTAATGTTTTAATGAAAATAATTGTGGAATGCTTTTTATGTTATGAACTGATAGATTAATTATTAACTGCTTCTATTTAAACTTACATTTTCTGGAATCAGTTTAGAAGGTTATTGATAATTTAAATTGTCGGAAATGAGAGTTTAAATTTGAAAAAAAAAATATAAAGTAAAAATTATTTGAATGTTTCAATGACAATAATAGTTTCATGCCTTTTATGTTGTAAACAGTTTAATTAATTATTGGTCGAATAATTTTGCTAGAAACTTTGAATTGAATAAAGATTAAATTAAAATTTTTTTTAATTATGTAACATAAGTTGATTATTTACTTGAAGGTTATGTAATTGGATATTGGTGATTATTTTTATACTATAACTTTACTTTTTCTTTGAAATACCTTTATTGCAATTATATAATCTTTTCAAACGCTTGTGACGTTGTGAAATGACTATATTTGAATTAAATTTTCAAGATTATATGTACACATATTTTAGTTGTTTTTTTTTAATTAGTTTAAAAGGTTAGTAATGAATTTAATGTATACAAATGAAATTAAAAATATACAGGAGAATATAATGTAAAAATTATTTGAATGTTTCAATGAAAATAATAGTTTAATGCCTTTTATGTTGTAAACAGTTTAATTAATTATTGGTCGATTATTTTGTTAGAAACTTTGAATTAAATAAAGATTTAATTTAAATTTTGTTTCAATCAAGTAACATGAATTTATTATTTACTTGAAGGTTATGTAATTGGATATTGGTTATTATTGTTATAATTAAACTTTACATTTTCTATAAAATACCTGTATTGCAATTATATAATCTTTTCGAATGCTTGTGACGTTGTGAAATGACTCTATTTGAATTCATTTTTCAAGATTATATGTACACATATTTTAGTTGTTTTTTTTAATTAGTTTAAAAGGTTAGTAATGAATTGAATGTATATAAATGAAATTAAAAATATACAGGAGAATATAATGTAAAAATTATTTGAATGTTTCAATGAAAATAATTGTGTAATGCTTTTCATGTTATGAACTGGTTAATTAATTATTAACTGATTCCATTGAAACTTATATTTTCTGTAATTAGTTTAGAAGGTTATTAATAAGTCAAATATTCAGAAATGAAATTGCAAATTAAAGGAAATATATAAAGTAAAAATTATGTGAATGTTTTAATGAAAGTTATAGTTTAATGCTTCTTATTTTTTGAACTGATGAGTTGTGTGATGAAAAAAAAGAGGAGGAAAATAAAAGGTTTGAAGAAGAAGCGGAGAAGCCTAGGACGGAAGAAGACGTTTGGAAGGTGGTAAATAAAGAGAGAAGGAGAAGGAAGAGAGTAAACCAGGATATTGAGATGGTAGAATGGAAAAAATATTTTATGGAATTACTAGGAGGGGTAGAGAGGAAAGTTAGGAAAGGAGGAAAATATGGTAGGGAAACAGATGAGGAGGACATTACAAGGGAGGAAATAGTCAAGGTATTAGGGATGATGAAAGATGGAAAGGCACCTGGTATAGATGATATTCCAAATGAAGTGCGGAAATATGGGGGGCAAAATTAAAGGAATGGGCATGGATAATGTGCAATAGAGTATGAAGAGCAGAGGGGTGGCCAGAGTTATGGAAAGGAGTAGTGATACCAATAGTGAAGAAAGGCAAAGAAGAGGAGGTTGAAGATTATAGGGGAGACTAATGCCAACACTGTATAAAGTATATGTGACTGTTTTATCGGAGAGGTTAAAAAAAGAAGGTGTGGAGAAAAAGATAGAGCCACCGAATCAGACAGGATTTAGAAAAGGGATGGGAGTGATCGACAATATATATGTTCTGAACTATTTAGTAAATAGGAGAATTAAAAGGGAGAAAGGGGCAATGATAGCAATGTTTGTGGACCTAAAGGCGGCGTTTGACTCATTAGACCGTGGCGAGATAGAAAAAGTTATAGTGAAAAAGGGGATACGAGAGGGATCCTCTGAGCCCACTTTTATTTATTATATTAATATCAGACTTGGGAGAAGAAATGAAGAAAAAAGGATGGGAAGGAGTTAGGATAGGGAACGAAAAGATATATACACTGGCATACGCAGACGATATAGTATTGATGGCAGAGTATGTAGAAGGGATGACGGGCCTAATTACAGGATTGGAGAAATACTTAGATGGAAAAAAGTTGAATTTAAGTGTAGAAAAGAAAAAGATAATGAGGTTTAGAAAAGGAGGAGGAAGAAAGGAAGAATGGACGGAGAGATGGAAGGGAATAAAATTAGATGAAGTAAAAGAGTTTAAGTATTTGGGATATACCTTGTGAGAAAATGGAGAACATAGAGCTCATATAAGAGAAAGGATAAAAAAAGCAGCAGGAGTAATGAAACAGATATGGGGAATAGGAAAAAGAAGGTTTAACAATAATTGGAGAATGAGAATCTGGTTATTTGATATGCTGGTGTGGCCGGTATTAGGTTATGGAGCAGAGATATGGGGATGGAAAGAAAGGAAAGAGATTGAGAGTTTACAAGAAAGGTATATAAGGTGGACGCTAGGGCTAGATGGGAGGACGCCGAGATATATGGTGAGAGAAGAAACGCAAAGGGATAAATTAAGTACGAGAGCGGGAAAGAGGGCACGGAATTTTGAGACTAAGCTGTGGGAGGGAAAGGGAGGGGAGTTAGCGCGAAAGTGTTTCATGGAGGTAGAAAAGAGGAGAGGGAGGGCGATGGAATTAACGAGATTGGAAGAAGAAAGCAGGGAGTTCTTTAAGGCTAGAGAGATAGAAAACGTGACTGGAGTCAACTATGAAGAAGTGGAAAAAAGGGAGGGAGAAAGGCAATTAATAGAAAGATGGGGGATGATTGAGGAATCAAAATATAATAAATGGTATAAGATGATGAATAAGGAAGGAGTACCATAGTACTTAGAAAAGGGATGGGGAGAGAAAAGATGGACCAGAATAGCAAGATTTAGATTGGGAAACGAGGTAAGGGCAGGTATGTACTAGGAAAAGAAAGAGAACAGGAAGTGCAGAATCTGTGAATGGGAAGAGGATTCATTCTTACATGAGAGCATGTATGGGAAGGATGTAGGAGACGAATGGAAGATAAAGGAAGCTGGCAAGAGAATGTGGTAAAGATTCTAGGGGAGGATGGTTTGGGGGAAGAGTGGATGAAGGAGTTAGACGGTGCTAGGGGAGCAAATGAGAAAGAATCAAGTCCTTTAGGGGACAACTTATGAATAAAGAAGAAGTACCTCTATACCAATTACGCATTTTCCGCCAATGTTTGTGATGTTGCGAAATAATTATTTGAATTTAATTTTCAGAATTATATGCGAATATGTCTTAATTTTTTCTGAAATTACTATAAAAGGTTACTCATAAATCGAATGTTCAGAAATGAAAGTGTAAATTTGAAAAAAAAATGCAAAGTAAAAATTTTTTGAATGCCTGAATGAAAATTATAGTTAAATGCTTTTTATGTTGTCAACAGATGAATGAATCATTAGATGATCAATTTTTTTCAATATTAAATTACATAAAGATTATATTTTAATTTGTTTAAATTAAGTACATAAATTGATTATTTAATTGAAGGCCATGTAATTGAATATTGACTATAATTTTTATAATAAAAGATTATTTATGTTTGAAATGCTTCTATTCCAATTGTATAATTTTGGTAAATTTTTCGATTTTGTGAAATAAGTATCTGAATTTTGCTTTCAATATTATATGTACATATTTTTTACTTTTCTGTGGAATTAGTTTAAAAGGTTATTATTAATTCAAAATTTCAGAAAAATATAAAGTAAAACTTATTGGAATGTTTTTATTAAAATAACTGATTATTGCTTTTTATGTTGTCAAATGATTATTTAATATATACATATATTTTGAATTTTTCTGGAATTAGTTTTAAAAGTCATTAATAAATTAAATGTATAGAAATTCAATTTCAAATGAAAAAATATATTTTGAATTTTTCAATGAGAATGATTGTTTAATTCCTTTTTTGTTGTGAATTAATAAATTATATATTAACTGATTCTATTTTATAAATAAATTAAATTTTCAGGAATAAAAGTTCAAATCCTTCATATGAAAAAAGGTAACCTCCACCTTGTGTAAGATTGTAGTATAGAAGGAACCGTTATGTGATCGAATATTGGATATTATTTGTATAATAAAAGTTTAT
>CAKNYM010049445.1:151468-167031 GCA_932195095.1 Andricus curvator
GAAATAAAAAAGTCCGGGAAAAAATAAAATTAGTTAAATACACAATTTTGATATGTTTGACATCGTTCTCATAAATATTTCTTTCCAAGATTTGTCATTTCATCCTTACTATAATTAATACTTTCAATCTAAATTTAAAACAATTGAAATCAGTTAATATCTTCTGTTCTCTTTCTTAAATTTACAATTAAACAATTTTGTTTTGATTAAAAAAAAATTTGCCTTATTGAAAACTTTTGGAAAATATACACTTAAACCTGTTTAAACATGTTTAAACATGTTTTTTGGATTGATTCGAACCTAAAAATTGAGTCACCTTCAACCAAAGAAACATGTTATTATTTTTTATCCATGGGAAACATTTTTTTCGTGGTGTTTATAACGTTCGAAAATCGCAAAAAAAGATATGAAATCCCAAAAATCCTAATTCACGACAAACATTTTTTTCCGAAAAAGAAAAATAAAAAAATGTTTCTTTGGTTCAAGCTGAATAAATTTCAGTTTCGACATATTCAACTTTTTTTTAAATATGTGCATATGGCTCAATCCAAAAAAAAACATGTTTTTGCATATTTTCAAAAAAATTGTAACTGAGCAAGAAATTTATTTTTAACTTTCGCAATTTTAAATTTTCAATGAGTAAGATAATTTTTGAACAAAAAAGTTGAATTTTTTAATTAAGAACAACAGTTTTTAACCAAAAATCCAATAGTTATGTTTTCGTTTCAAAAAATTAATTTTTAATTGAAAAAACTGAATTTTCTCCCAAAATGTTGAATTTTCTACAATGCAGTTGATTTTTCAACACGAAAATATGAATTAATAATTAAGAAGTTAATTTTCAACCAAACATTACAATTGTTAGTTAAAAAACCTACTTCTTAACAAACAAGAAAAAACTTTAACTAAAATGATGAATTTTTAACAAAGTTGTTCAAAAATCACCAAACTATTGAATTTTCCAGGGAAAATTCAAATTTTCTACAAAACAGTTGAATCTTTAACCCAAAAACACGAATTTTGAACAAGAGTTGAGTTTTCAACCAAAAAAGATTTTTTAGCCAATAAAGAAAAAAAATTGTATTTAAAATGTCGAATTTTAAAGCAAGAAGATGATTTTTCTACAAAAAAAGGACGAATTCTTAACAGATTACATACATTTTTAACCAAATATTTGAATTTTCAAAATAAAAAAGATCAACTTTGAACCAAAAATGGAATTGCTACATTTTAAGTTCAAGAAACTAATTTTCAAATGAAAAACCCAATTTTCTACGTATTTATTGAATTTTCGTGCAAAAAAAAGTACGTTCTATAATACACTCGAATTTGTAACTCAAAAATATAAGGTTTCAATACAAAAAAAAATTTTCAATCAAAAATTGCAATTTTCAGTTTGAAAAAGTGCATTTTTAACAAAGTAGTTTGATTTTCAACCAAAAAGACAGCTTTTCAACAAAATAAATATATTTTCAACCAAATAGTTACATTTTTAACCAACTTTCTGCCAAAAAATATAACTTTTGAACGAAATTTGAACATCCAAACAAATAGTTGAATTTCCAACTAAAAAAGATCAATTTTCAAACACAAATGGAATAGTTCAATTGTGAGTTTAAACAAATTAATTTTCAACAAAAAAAAGTTTCAACAATAGTTAAATTTTCAAGTAAAAATTGCTCAAGTTATAACATTTAAAATTCCAGTTGATGAGTTTGGAATATTCCATTTTTTAATTAGGTATTTAACTTTGTAAATTTAAACTAAAATGTATTTATCTTCTAATACTTATTTAAAAAATAATATATATTTTGTAACTGTTCCAATTTTATATTGGATAATGACTTTTGTCGGCAGTTTTCACATTTTCAACTTGCTTTAAAATGTTTCATCTTCAAATTTGTTTAAGAGTATTTATTTGTAATGGTCTGAACTTGGAACGTGTACCTTATTTATTCATTAATAATTTATTTAAGTGCTATAATTGCTTTAATTATTATTCAATAATGGGTACAATTTCAAATATCGTATATTTAAAGAGAAAAGGGGAAAAGGGGGAAGGTTTTTGAGAATAGGGGGGGAAAGGGAAATTTCAAGAAAAAAGGGGAAACTAAGAAAAACAGGGGAAGACTGTGCACCCTGATATCAATTTCTCGGAACCGAATATTTTTTTTTACAGTTTTTATTCTAATTCAGCATCCCCATATCTCATGAGAAAAATTTTATTTGTGCAAAAAATCTAAATTTAAATCACAATTCAACGTTTGTCTCATCTTAAAATAGTGATTTCGATTTTGTATTTGATATATTATTACGATGTTTCAACTAGTTTTTATTTATATATCAGTTATGTAAATGAATGTTGCGTTTTAAATAAAGTGAGATGATAATAAAATAAAATCAAAATTCCAAAACTTTCATTCGAAAACATTTTTTCAAGCCTTAATTTTCAATAATACAAATTATGTACTTTTTAAAAATTGTAATTCAATTCATCTTATAATAATATACATATAAATTACTAATAATATATTTACTGTGTGAGTTAATACTTATAAGCAAAATATTTTTCCCAAGCTCGTTACAAAATATTAGAAATCATCAGTAAGAGATTAATTAAAAAATTTTTAAGTAATTATTTATTATAATTTCTTAGCTGGCCACGTTTTTCTCAGAGAAACCGCTTGACCGAGAGTTTGTCAGAAAAATCTAAGCGGTTCCGTAGCTCACTTGACTAACACTTGCGCTAGATTTAGGTTTTAGGACAGGTTTTAGGTAGTTAGGTGCGTGCAATTGTGTAAGAATAATCGTAAATTAAGTGCAGTAATAATCATATATAAAATAATTTTTTCCTTTTCAAATCGATCGACGTTTCACATCATTTTTGTTGTCGAAAGTTTCGAGCTAATCTATTTATACATCGTGTATATAGAATGCGTGCAGAGCATATATACATATACATATATGCGTTACAATCCGAAATCGGCAAAGTTACTCTTCACAGAAGTAAGGCATACTACACGAAATAGTAACTCTTATTCTCCTGAGTGTGGAGGGTTACCAACTGGTGCAGTGCATCCTACTATTTGAAATTGTTCATCCTACTCTTTTAAGAAGTCAGTTCAAATAACCTGAATGCGAAATAGTAATTTTAACAAAATTCACCGACGAAAAGCTGAGGTTCAATTTAAAATAGTTAGAGCTGCTGGTTCACAGAGTTTTTTTAACGATCCACTTTTTTCCGTGTATAAGAAACGTCGATCTATGTTCCTCAGATAAATGATGGAGAAGATAATTTTTACCTGAAGAGGCTCCACGTCGTGGAGCGAAAGCTTGTTTAAAATAAACTGAAAGATCAGTAGATCAAAAACCAACATCTTCGTATAAACTTAAGTAAAGCTGAGCTTGCCCAGGCGGAAATATTATATATAGTTTATATATAGTGTGAAGTATTATATATAATATTCATTTGTTTTATATACAAAATGTATAAAACAAATGAATATTATATATAATACTTCACACTATATATAAACTATATATAATATTTCCGCCTGGGTGATGGTACAAAATTTTGCCTCTGATACTGGATCAAAGCTTGTCATATATGTACTTGCGAATAGAAAAAAACGTAGTTTATACAAGAGCAGGCAGAAGAGAATCGTTATACTCTTGAAAGTACATATCAGTATCAATAAATAGATAGGTGATGGAACAAAGTTACGTCATTATACGAAGATATGATACACCGATAAAACTTTCATTATAGTATTTTTTATCTTACAATACTATTGTACCTATAGAGTACATTTAGTATCTTGTGGAACTTACCATTTCGGGGTGAACAAAAAAAAACATCACGCCCGTGCGGAAATTTAAATCCGGGCACTATAAGGTCCTGAAAGGATTGCCGTATTATATTTAAGGTCCGGATAAGTAAATCCTATCAGGCCCTTATGGTGTTCCGTCACGCTCGGAATTAAAAGGGCCGTAATTGGCTACCTTATAAGGTCCATGTCAGGCAGCCTTTTTTGTACCTTTAAAATAATTAAGGTCCTTTGCAGGGCCGTCATTATTTCGTATCGAATCCCTTACTTATTTTTCAAATGAGAAGGAAATAAATATAAAAATATGTATGTTGACTTCCAAAAGTGATGTTTTATTAAAATACATATTATTATGTACAATAATGTATATTAAAATCTTTTTCAATTCTGTCAAGTATTATAAAATTTTCCGTATCCGTACAGCGCGCGTACAAAGTCGCGACTAACAAAAATCTTACAACCGAGATATCCACATTAGGGATATCTCGCAGCAGCAAAAGAGTCAGCTCGACCGTAAGTGCAATAGAAGAGCCTCGCCCTGCAGTAACCACCTTTTTTATCACGGTAGCATTTATGCCAAGTAAGTATGATTTTCGGCGCCTCGACTCCTGTCTTAAACACTCGACGCGCCGTTTCGACTGCGAGAGAGGCAAATCGTTGCGCGCCCTGGCGCACCACAGCCGAACTTTTGCCCAAGGCGGCAAGATTCAAATCTTCAAATTTTAAATCAAATCTTTTTGTGTCAAATCTTTTATCCATGAATCGTGGTTTATCATTCATACCATTATGAGAGTTAGATATATGAATATACGAAATTATTTATTAAAGCTAGAATAAAATAATTATTTGTTCAAAATAATACATAATAAATAATTTACGATATCAGAATTTGATTAATTATTATTTATAGTGATTAATAATGCGATGAAATTGCAATATTATTATTTCAAGCATTTTACATAGCTGAGCACTGTAGATTATTGTTAAACTATTGTAAAAAAATCTAATATACTAGATGAAAGAATTCAACATGAATTAATCTATTTTCTCCTTTTTTTAGGAAAGCGACTATTAATCATTATCATTATTATGAAAAGTTTCAATAAACTGCGTTACTTAATAAAAAGGGCAATCTATCCGGGCTTTATTCGTACCTGATCAGGGCCGTAAATACGGCCTTTTATCAGATTGCCTTAATTAAAAATAAGGCTAGCCTATCCGGGCCTTATTTAGACCTGACCAGGACCGTTATATACATTTTTAAATCAGGCAACCTTATCAGGGCCTGGTACGAGCCTTTTTTTAAATAAGGCTAAAAAAGGCATTTTCCGCACGGGCGTGCGTCCTAAACTACGACCCAAGATAGATTTATGGACATCTATTTTCCCATAGGTTGAACAAGCACCCTAGTTTTAATGATAATAAACTGTAGATTTTGTCTCAATTATTGCATGAAACGTGATAAAAGTACCCGTTTTATGGGCATAAATGAAAGCCAGTATGTGTTAATTTTATTAGAAGTTGTTTGAATTATATTATATTAATATTGATAAGTTCTTCAAATTAATCAGGGTGCTGAATGTAAACTTTAAAATTCTCATTGTTTCATTTTTCTTATTTTTTAATTTGTAAATGACATTTTTGAATTTAGATTTCTCAAGAAACAACTTATAATCGCTAAATTGTACTGTTTTTAAGTTAAAATTGTTCGAAAATGATATAATTTTGAACACGTACAAATTTCTTGATTGATTGTTCAAACTATTTTAGTTCTTAAAACGCAGTCTCTTCCAGGAGCTTTGTTTATAAAATACTGATGCGGACCGATATGAATTCTCTGAAAGAACACATTGTGTCGCACTAATGTTACGCATCTATATTTATAATTAGGCTAATTATATTTCATGAAGAAGAATAATAAAAATTGAAATTTCATTATGGAAAATTCATTATTATGACACTTATCGTTATTATTACACATCTACCCGTGCAGAAATCGCCATATACTTTTCCGATTACTGACCTGGCCCTGATCGGTTTAGTATCTTCGGGGCCAGATCGCGATAATTCCACGGCCCAGACCCGAGCCAGACCGGTTCAAGTATTGCAACGCCACCTAGTTCCAATTTAGGGAACTTGCCGTGCTGTCAAATGAAATGTGTTATTGTTGATAAAATTGATGTTTATTAACTGAGTTTAAGTGTATAATGCAATAAACAATATGCCAACGCCTAGTACACCACGAGTTCGACAGCATCGCGCGTTAGCTGCTTTAGACAATTTTCGTTATGTGAACGAGGGTAAGTAAATCGTTAAATCGTATCGATTGAATCGAAACCTAACCTCAAAATTGAAATTTATTTGAAAACTTATTATAAATTGTATATTTTTAAGATATTTTGAGTTTGCATTAAAGTTAAACAAATCAAAAAATGTATATAAATTTTAACCCAAGTTATTGATTATATATTGAAAATTATGTAGATATTGATGCAGATGATGAATAAGAAGAAAGTGGAACGCAACCCGAAATGGAAGTTCCAGGAATTTTAGAAGATCAAAGTAACGTGTGTTTAGTTTTTGATATAATTTTTCATCGACATAACCTCAACATTTTATTTCATTCTTATTTTAATTTTACCGACGATTTTAGAGCTAAATTTATCATTTTTAAAGAAAAATGGTCATATTTAAGTCATTCTTATCTTATAGTTTCACTTTTATAGCAATAATTCAGATATTTTATATTAATTTAATAGTTATTTTGATGATTTCGAACATTTGAAGCGCAGTAACATTTTTTTAATTCAAGATTCCAAATTTTAACCTTGTAGTTTCGAAAAGATTTTAATGGTTACATATTTTAAAGTGTTTTAATTGGAATTTTCTAAAAACTTGAAATTTCAATACTTTTCGAAAATACCCCGTTTCAACTCAGAATTAAATTTCTTTTGAGAAATTCCCGGCTCCAATCCAGAATTTTAATTCTTTTCGAAATTTCCTGTTCTAGGTCAGATGCTGTTAATATTAAAAAGTTTCCTGTTCCAATCCAGAATTTTAATTATTTTCGAAAATTACCCGTTTCAACTAATAATTGAGTTTCTTTTGAAAAGTGCCCTGTTCCAATGCAGACTTTTAAGTTTTTTCGAAAATTTCCAATTCCAGCTCAAAATTGATTAAAATTGGAATATTTCCTGTTCCAACTGAGAATTTGTTTAAATTTGAAAATTCCGTTTCAAAACAGAATTATAATTCTTTTGAAAAATTGCCTGTTATAGTCCAGCATTTTAATTCTTTTTGAAAATGTCCAATTATAGCTCAAAATTGGTTGAAATTTAAATACTCCCTGTTCCAACTCAGAATTTATTCAAATTTGAAAATTCCGTCTCAACTCAGAATTACAATTCTTTTTAAAGATTCCCCGTTGTAGTCCAGAATTTTAATTCTTTTCACGAATTACCCGTTTCGAATACAAATTAGAATTATTTAAAAAAATTCCCTCTTCCAATTCAGAATGTTAATTCTTTTCGAAAATTTCCAGTTTTAGCTAAGAATTAATATTCTTTTGAAAAATTCCTTGTTCTAGTCCAGAATTTTAATTCTTTTTGCGAATCACCCGTTTCGACTCAAAAGTAGAATTATTTTAAAGAAATTCCCGCCAGTTCATAGTTCACTTTATTAATTTTTCTTGTTATAAAATTATTATTATAAACAAAATTATAAGAAATTATAAATTTCAAAAATGGCTCTTGACGGGAAATTGGTCAGGGCCAGGTCGGGTACCGATCGGGTGGCCAGATCGGGCGCCAGATCTGGCTCCGATCGGGCCGCGTGTTTCATGAGCGATCGGGCCCAGGTCCGTTTTCCAGATCTGGGCCAGATTTTGCCTAGTCTGGGCCCGGTTTGGGCCATAGCAAAATTTCTACACGGGTAAGTACTCAACAATTATAAGAAAAATATTGAAAATTGATTCTTTTTTTCAAATAAGACACAGCATATTTTCCTCCTGTTAGAATTTAAATACTTGGCGGGAATTCTCAAAACAGAATGAAAAAGAAACCGAAAAAATGCAAAATTTAAAATGTCGTAAAATTATTATTTTTGAGATAAGGTAAAGGTACCTATCATGGAACATGCCCCAATTGTGAAACAATTTAATTAATCATTCGATTTATAAATAATTTAAAAGTATATGTTTGTGTATAAATTATTATAATAATAGGTATGAAAGTTAGGCTATTCATATATACATATATATATGTATATAAAAAGAAAGTATGGTTCTAAAGTTTTTAACACTAAAAAATAATTGTAATTATCTAACCTCCACACTCGGGAAAATTAACTGCCATTTATCCGAGTCAGAAGGCTTTATTATTATTATTATTATTATACCATTAAGCCATTTCCCTTTCGGGGTAGGCGTGACTTGCTCGGTTGGAGAATAGTAGTGTGCATATGGGTATATGCTTGATACCTATAATTTGTTTTATCTCATATATTCACAATTTTCGATTATTTCACATGTGTAATAGATTAAATGACAGCTTAAGGTTTTTAGATTTAGGATTACTGCACTTTTTCTTTATTTGGATACAACTTTATTTATTAATTAGTTGTTTCATAATACATACACATGTTTTAACATGGTCCTTATTTATGGAACGGAGAAAGTTCAAGTGAAACAAAAAATAATTTTCAAACAAAAAAAACGGATTTTCAACAAAATAGTTGAATTTTTAACGAAAGTGATAGATTTTCAAATAAAATGATGAATCTTCAATTGGAATGGATGAATTGTCAACCAAAAAGATGAATATTCAACCATGTAGAATAATTTTCTACAGAAAAATACGAATTTTCAACACAATATATGAATTTACAACCAATTTGTTGAATTTGCAACTAAAAATGATGAATTGTTAACCAGTAGTTGAATTTGAGAAAAAAGAGGTAATTTTCAACAAAAAATGGAGTAGTTCAATAGTCCGTTAAACGAATTGATTTAAAAAAAAATTGATTTTCATCCAAACAATGCACTTTTAAACCCATGTGATGAATTTTCTACTAAAATGATAAATCTTCAACTTGAATAGTTGACTTTAATACCAAAAAGGTACAAAAATTTCTGACCGAATAGTTCAATTTTAATGAAAAAGATCAATTATCAACCAAATAGCTAAATTTTCATCCAAAAAAGATAAATTTTTAAACTAAAATAGAATAGTCAAATTTTTTGTTTTAAAAAACTAATTTATAACGAAAAAAAACGAATTTTCAACAAAATAGTTCAATTTTAAACTGGAAAAGTTAAATTTTAAGTTATAAAAATTGATTTTCAACAAGGTAGTTAAATTTTCAATCAGAGATGAAATTTCAATTCAAATAATGAATCTTCAACGAAAAAAATTAATTTTCAACAAAAGAGTTACACTTTTAACCAAGGAGTTGAATTTTCAACAATTTTTATTATATATATTATATATTATTTATTATTATTGTTTTTAGCAATTTCCTCATAGAATGGAGTTAGAAAGAAGCATTTTTTTCAAAAATTTCCCACTTGTTGTCCAATTTTCAATTAGAGGAAAGTGATAGTTCATCAATGTTAACAGGAGTGATTGTTTGAACAATTTATTATCAATGTTAATAATATTCTCTCAGAAAAATGCTACAAAATTGCAGTTGAAAAAAAATTCACTTCTGGTCAAATTTTCAATTAAGATGAGTTAAATAATTAACTAAAGTCAAGAAAATTAATTGTTCAAACAATTTGTTATTACTATTATTAATATTATATTTGAATAATGCTAGAAAGATGCGGTTTGCTCTGAAATTTCTGGCCTTTTGTGCAATTTTCAATTGGAGTGAAGTAATAATGAATTTAAGTTGACAAAATAATTGTTTAAACAATTTATTATCATTGTTAATAATATTCTCTTCGCTTAATTGGTAGAATGTTGCGGTTTTTTCTGAAATTTTCAACTGTTTGTCTATTTTTCATTTGGCGTGACTTAATAATTAATTAGATTTATCAAAAATAATTGTTTAAACAAATTATTATTGTTCATGACTATCTTCATCTATGTCAGTGCCTGATAGTTGCGGTTTTTCGGCAATTTTCACCTTTATTGTTCATAACTATCGTTTCTAAATAAAGTGCTAGAAAGTGGCGGGTTTTTCTAAAATCTTTAACTTTGCATCGCCTTTTTATTTATAAACAAATGATAAGTCAACCACAAAAAAATGATTTTTCGAATGGTATTATTGTTTTAAGTGAATTATTTTTGCTATTTTCCCAATGCTCAAAAAAAAATAATTTAAAGAAAAAAAGCTATTTTAAACAAGAGGCAAAAACAAAGAATAGAATAATTAGGAATAGGTGGAAGGACTAGGTATTTAAATGACTTGTAAAAGTTTTTTTTTGGATGACAACAAGAAGTTTATTGCAAAGCGTAAAAGAAAAACTTGGAGTTGCAAATCTCTAATGTTTATTTATTAATTGTTAGTAATTAAGCAGGCGAAGCATAGTAAAAGATTTTAGAAAAAACCGCTACTTTCTAGCACTTATCTAAGAAAATATAGTTATAAACAATATTAAATTGTTTAAACAACTTTTTTGTTAACTTTAATTAATTACTACCTCACTGAGTGAAAAAAGGACAGAAAGGTAAAAATTTCCGAAAAACCGCAACTATCATCAAATAGTCATAAACAATAATAATTTGTTTAAACAATTATTTTGTTAACTTTGATTCATTATTACTTCACTCCAAATGAAAATTGGACAAAAAGCCAGAAATTTAAAAAAACCGCATCTTTCTAGCATTATTCAAATATAATATTATTAATAATTATAACAAATTGTTTAAACAATTAATTTTCTTGACTCTGATTAATTACTTAACTCATCTTAATTGAAAATTTGACTAAAAGTGATTTTTTTTAAACTGCAATTTTGTAGCATTTTTCTAAGAGAATATTATTAACCTGAATAATAAATTGTTTAAACAATCACTCTTGTTAACATTGATGAACTATCACTTCCCTTCAATTGAAAATTGGACAACAAATGGAAAATTTGTGAAAAAACCGCGTCTTTCTAACTCCATTCTATGAGAAAATTCCTAAAAACAATAACAAATTGTTTAAACAATTCATCTGAACATCTAATCATCAGTATGAAATGCTCTTTCATGTGCCAGAAATAATTTTCACTGAAAAAACCGCAAAAAAAGTCATAATTACCGCAAAAAACTCACAAAACCCATTTTTTCACTTATGGGGTTTCTTTGGGGCCCTATGAAACAGACTTATGGTGTTGGTATTTGAAAAGTGATATTCTATTCGCATTATATGGCTAATTGGGAATAGAAATGTAGAGTTTCAACTCGATTGAGATAATATTGAGAATTTTGAATAAGATTTACAAAAACGTCTTTTTTTCTTATGGTAAATACATGTTAAATTTCATGGGGCTTGCAGCACCCCTAAATATAATTTTTTTTCAAAACAAAAAAAATGGATTCATTTTCGTGTTTATTCGAACAAATTTCTGGGGTGTCCCCATAAAAATTAAAAAAAAAAATTGTTGGACCACCCTAAGGGACATGCATTATGAAACACCGGTACAAGAGTTCAAAAGTTGTTTCATAATAGGTACATATAGGTCGTTCCGCCTTTTCATAAATATAATAACTTTGCTTAGACTAAATTAAACTTTCAATAGGCTTTTCGCTTTCACAAAAGATCAACCCAATCATTGATAAAAACATTTTGGAAATATATTCTACTATCGTTTCAAAATTAATGAAAATCTCAAGATCCCCTCAAAATTTTTTCCTCATGATAGGTACCTTTACCTTATAAATTCCAGAGAATAATAACTTTTTACAATTTGAAGGAGAGAAGATTGTTTAAACAAATGGAAATTGTTTAAATAAGGACCAATTATGTGAAAAACAAAACATATTATTCGAGAGAGGGGTGTGGGGAGAGAAAGTTAGAGAGAGAGAGAGAGACTGAGGGGCTCCTTTCGGTGGGCGAAGAGAAGCAAGCCTCTGGTCTGTGACATAAGACACAACGCGTGTGTCAGAGGCTTGCGTTACACTTTCCAGCCATGGCTTCATTTGAATCAGGCGCGACTCCCCATATCGAGGTCTAGGATGTTCATACATCAAAAAAATTATGAAACTTGAATAGTACAAACCTTTTACGACATCACCCGCTGTTTGTAGTACGAGGCGTACATGCGCGCGCCTTCGGCCTCGTACTGCAAACATCGGCCTCGCACGTGAAAGACGCGGTTTGCTGAGTCGTAGCACAATATAATATTATTACCCCAGTCCAGAGCAGAAAAATTTTTTTCAGTACAAAAAGGCTTTAAAAATGCGGAAAAAACTACAAATTCTTGAAAAACATTCACTTAGGACTGAAATTAATGGAATGAATGGAACTTTTTCGACTCATTGTCAGATATATCGACTCCGATGGTGGGGACATCGAAAATGCATCAGGCAGTAATGAAGTAATCGTGAAGGGTAAATCTTGGATAAAAATCGTTGGAATCTCAAGTTGGAATCTATTCCGTGAATTGATAAGACAGTAAACAAAATAATTTTTATCTTAAAATGGATTTAAAATATTTTTGAGATTCACAGCTCAATCGAATTCGATCAGTTATCCTGATAAAAATCTTTTTAAACAGATAAACTGATTTTCTAAAATGAAGAGAAGTAATGTAAAATATATAGAGAAGATTTTGTTGTTGAAAGATGAAAATATTTCTTAGTATCACAGAAAAACCTCAAGGTTTTTTTTCGCAGAAATATTTACCTGCTAACCAATAATTTTCATAGACTGAAATCGATCCGCCATTTATTGGCATATGAATATAGCTGTCAGCTGCTTCACGCAAAATATTTATTTTTCAGAGGAAAATTTTATTTTCATGTGTATTAAAACGTTGAAATCAAACTAATTGAAATTATGATAAAAAAAAGCTCAGGGATTTTCTCCGCGCTTGACCGGTTGAAGATGAAAAATTTTTTCCATTTTACCAATAACAGGATTAACAGGCCAAAATGCTCTGAAAACAGAGGAACTAATAAGCTTCTTCACGAAAATAGCGAAATAAATTCTTTTAAATAAAATTAATGTGATTACTATATTCGATTAAATTCGAAACGCTTTAAATTTCTAATATTTCCAATAAAAATTTTGAACATTCAACAAAAAAGATGAGTTTTCAACCAAATAGTTCAATTATCGACTACAAAAGACTTTTTTGAATCCAAAATCAAATAGTTGAATTTTCAGGTAAAAAATTTAAGTTTTGTCAAAAAAAAAGAACAAATTTTCAACGAAATAAAAAATTCTCAACCGAACCCGATTAGCCTTAGTAAAACGGTTACATTTTTAGGCAAAAAAAAAAAAAATTTCGACCAACAGAGATAAATTTTTTAATTCAATTTAGGAATTTTAAATTAGATTAAAATCAAATTCAAAATCGTATTCAACGTCCAATACTCAAGTTAACGTATAGAATTCCTGAAAATAAAAACAAGAATCCAACGACGAAATTTGGACAACCACCATAAAATGCTCCTATTGTAATTTGAAAAAAAAATTCCTTTTTCCTTGGACAAAAAATAAAAAAGAGGCAAGAAAAATGAGAAGGCAACTATTTGATTCCCCTTCCTTCTCTTTTTTTATTTCTTCCGTCTTTTTTATACATTGTTTTTGTGTTGTGAGTTGATGATAATAAAAATAAAAAAGACGGAAGAAATAAAAAAAGAGAAGGAAGGGGAATTAAATAGTTGCCCTCTTATTTTTCTTGCCTCTTTTTTATTTTTTGTCCAAGGAAAAAGGAATTTTTTTTTTCAAATTGCAATAGGAGCATTTTATGGTGGTTGTCCAAATTTGGTCGTTGGATTCTTGTTTTTATTTTCTGGAATTCTATACGTTAAATTTTTAAACCTAAAAAGACGAATTTTCCACAAAATAGTTGAATTTATTACAGAAAAGATAAATTTTCAACTAAAATGATGAATCTTCCACCAAAAAAAAAAAACATTTTCAACAAAGTAGTTAAAAATTTAACCAAATAGTTGAATTTTCAAATAAGAAAGAGAAATTTTTAACCAAAAATAGAATTGTCAAACAAAAGAGATCAATTTTCAATTAAAATGACGTATCTTCAATCAAAAATATTAATTTTTAACATAGTAGTTCAACTCTGAACCAAATATTTGAATTTTCAACTAAAAAAGATAAATTTTCAACAAAAAATTGAATAGTTACATTTTCAACTTAAAAAATCGATTTCCAACCAACAAAAAAAAGAAGAAATTTTTAACAGAATAGTTAAATTTTCAACTGAAAGATGAATTTTCATCTAAAATAATGAATCGTCAACCAAAAAGAAATCAATTTTTAACAAAGTAGTTGAAAATGTAATCAAGTAGTTAAATTTTCAAATGAAAAAGAGAAATTTCAAACCAAAAATAGAATACATTTTCAATAAAAAATGTAATAATTGATATTTTTACAACAAAAAATAGTTGAAATAAAGAACAATTGAATCCCAAACAGATTAATTTTCAAGCAAACAGTTGCATTTTTAACCAAAAACGATGGCAATTAAATTTTTTTTAGTCAAGAAGGAAACAAAATTTCAACCAAATTGTTGAATTTTCTACATACCAGTTGAATTTGAAACCAATACTTGAATTTTTAATCAATAGTTGAATTTTGTACCAAAATAGTAAAATTTTTACCCAAAAAGACGAATTTTCCACAAAAAAATGAATTTTCAATCAAAAATGATAACTCCTTGATTCAATTTTTTAATTTCCCTCAAAATAATTAAACCTTCTACCAAACAGTTTCATTTTTAACCAAGAAAGATCAAATTTCTAACCAAACAGATGAATTTTCAACAAAAGAGTTTCATTTTCATGAAAATAATTACATTGCAGGCAAATAATACAAAAAAAAAAAGATTAATTCAGTTCGCATTCAAATTGAAAAACGACGAAAAGGGGTGAACAGGCGAATAGGGGAAACTATACAAAGTATGTTTGTCGAACTACGCAAAATTTTAGGCCCTCAACTATAGTTAGTTTAAATTAAAAAAAAATAAGTTGGAAAAGATTAAAAGTTTAACCGAGTTAACTTTTCGACAGATTAAATGTCTAAACGGATAAACGTAGAAATCGTTCAAATTAATTAAACGCTCAACCCTTGTATGCACACCCAACCTTAATTTTTAATTTAATTTTAATCAATTCAATTAATTTAATTTTAGTTGTTACACACCCGGAGCACCCAGAAGCCCACATCCCTTTTTTTATTTTTTAAAAATAAAATGCAATTCAAATCGTTTTCTTTTTGTTTATTCTAATTAATAAATATCAAAGGTGATTCCTAAAGAAACAACACATTTAAAAGCATCAAAAAAGGAATGGTTACGCTGCAACCTCATGCCCAATATTGAACATTGGGTCCTCGCACACAAAGTGTAACGAATAATTAATTATGAATTAATAAGTCATTAAATTATTATTAATTCTTCTATTACTCAATACATTCCACGTCCATGAATCAAATAATTTGATAAGAAATTAATAATCCACTCAAAGTTGAATATTTATTTGGTCCGCGACATATGTATACTTTTTAATTAATTAATTATTAGTTCTGGGTTGAGACCTTAGCAGCCCCTGACGCTTGGGT
>CAKNYM010049445.1:182031-201396 GCA_932195095.1 Andricus curvator
AAAACCGGAGCTGTTTGCTGCAAGATATGCTTATGTAGATGTCGTATGCAAAAAAATTCGACAAAAATATTCAACCGTGCGGCCTCAAAATGCAGAACCGAGTACTCACTTGCTAAATATTTTAAACCAAAAAACTACTTTTACCATTTGGTAACTGTGTCATTAACTGCAGAAAATAATATTTTTTTAATATTTACGGGCAAAATTGTTTAAACAAATGAAAGTTTTTTTAGAAGGTACTAAATATCCTGAAGAAAATATATTACTCTATAAATATGTTCATTGTGTCGTTCATTCCAGAAAATAACTTCTCACAATTCTTGCGACTTACAGGGCGAAACAATCGTTGAAATAAATAATAAATAATTTAAATAATAATTTTCATTTTTTTTTGTAATTTTATAAATAAATTGATTCTGCTAATTAAAATTAAATTATTCCATGATTTCATAATGGCAGCTTTTCTAACCGACGCGTGATCTCATAACAATGTAAGGGTTCGCTCCGGAGTGTCTGCGGACTGGAGTTTGACGAGGGTGAACAAGCACGCTGGGAAAATGGATGGACGGCTAACATTGAGCGTCACTGCTATTGTTCTCACGTTTTTTTATTATTAAACAAAATATAAACATTTTATCGAAAAACCGGAGCTGCTTGCTGCGAGATATGCTTATGTAGATGTCGTATGCAAAACATTAGACAAAAATATTCAACCGCGCGGTCTCAAAATGCAGAACCGAGTACTGACTTGCTAAATATCTTAAACCAAAAAACAATGCAAGGGTTCATTCGTTCAGGATAATTCGACTCGCTGCGGGGTGTCTGCCGACTGGAGTTTGACAAGGGTGAACAGGTACGCTGGGGAAATATATGGATAGCTAACACTAAGCGCCACTGCTATTGTTCTCACGTTTTTTGATACAGGCGCAACAAAACACTCAATTTTAATTACAAAAAGAAACAACAAGGACATTTTCCGAAAAAAACGTTCTGCTCCCGCGAGTAAAATTGCCTTTAGATTATGTGGCTCAAATATTACATTAAACAATGCGTCCTTGCAGACGGATTATGTATGTGGCGAAAACCCGCGTCGTTTTAATCCCCTTAACCGGTCAAGCGTAGAACACTACGTTCATTACAATTACGTATTTTCACTTACTACTGGATTCAAAAAAATTCTGTTGGTTTTTCCCTCAGTAAGTGTAACAAAAAACAAAATTTATTCATATTTTTCGTAATTTTCAGCATAAAAATAGTCAATGGTCTCTTTTTGCAGAATACAAAAAAAGTAACATTAATTTAAGATTTTGCTCGCATGAATCGTAAAAGAAGTAAATTTGAGATTGGTCTCACACATTTTGTAGCCTTCTTATTTAATCCCTTAATTCACGTCACTTTTTTGTATCCTACACAAATAGAACAGTGACTAGATTAACTTAGTGAATATTTTTAATTCTGAAAATTACGGAAAATATGAATAAATTATTTTTGTTGTTGCACTTGCTGAGGATGAGGGGAAAACAAACCGAATTTTTTTTAAACAAGTAGTAAATGAAAATACCTAATCTTCGGCAGCTGAACTAGGTTCAGCAATGCTTTATTCCCCCGTGGCAGAAATCGATCTACTTGAATCATTAAACTCTGCTCTGCTTTTGAAGGAGCGGCGCCAGCGAATTTCTTATGGGCGAACTTTAGACTCGACAATTTTCTTGCTTCTTACCCCAGTGACGGGAGGTTGCCTGAATTTTTTAGTCTTCGAAATCTAATCAGACCTTTCCGAAGAAACTAGGCCTTTGGGACCTACTGTTCCAAAGCACATAATGGAACCTTTTTAATCATAAAGTAAATCTGCCTTTAGAAAATTACGATTATTTTGCAATTAAATAAATTATTGAATGAAATGTCGATTACTCTAGGTATCAGAAAATCACTCGAGTGTAGAAGTCCAGATCTTTTACATTAGCATCATCAATACCAATAAAATTTTTGAATAACTATTTATTTTTAGAGTTTCTTAGCAGCGAGAAAAACCCCTTATACATTTGTTCAGGTGTCCGTCCGTATGTCCGTCGTACTTTTTTCCAAGAAGGGAAAGTGAGGGAAATTAGGGAAGGGGGAGTAGGGAAAGTGATGGGGAAATTATGGGTGAGGAGTTTGAGTGAGGGTTGCGACAGTAGGGGGAGGGGAGAAGAAGTATGGGAAATAAAAGGCGGAGAAGTGGGGAAAATGAAGCAAGGGGTGTGGGTAGGAAAACTAGAGGGAGTATAGAGAGAATAAATAGAGAATGTGTGGAGAAATGCGGGGGAATGGAAAAGCAGGAGAGGTAGGGAAAGTGATGGGAATATACGGGGAGTGGAAGTAGGAGAAATGAGAGGAGGGAAGTAGGGGAAATGAAGGGAGGAGAAGGGAGGGGTGATAAGGGCTGATGTGGGGTAGGGAAAGTATGGGAATTGAGGGGTTGGGAAGTATGGAGAATGAAAGGTGGGAAAGTAGGGGGAATAAGAGGCAGAGAAGTAGCGAAAAATAGAGGGAGACATAGTGGTGGGAAGTGCGAGCAGGGGAAAAAGAGGAAATGAGGTTTGGGGAAGTAGGAGAAGTGAGGGTAGAGAAAGTGTGGGAAGTAATGGGCGAGGAAGAATGGGGAATGAGAGACAGAGAAGTAGGTGAAATGAACCAAGGGGAAGTGAGGGAAAGCGCAGGGACAGGAAGTCGGGCAAATGAGGAGCGGGGAAGTAGGAAAATTAAGAGTAGAGGAACTAGGGTAAGTGAGGGGAGAATAATTAGAGAAAGTTAGGGGAAATGAGGGGTGGGGAAGTAGGAGAATTGATGGTAGAGGAACTAGGGCAAGTAAGGGGAGAATAATTAGAGAAATTAATGGGGAATGAGGGGGCAGGCAAAATTAGAGGAATTAGGGAAAGTGATGGGAATATACGGGAAGGGAGATAAATATGAGGAGGGATTAATTATCTAGGGAAAATTTAATTATTATATTGAAAATTCAACAATTTTGTTAAAAATGCATTTTTTCTGGTAGAAAATTCATCTTTTCGGCATATTTTTCAATTCAAAATGCAACTATTTGGTTAAAAATTCATGTAATTTGTTGAAAATTCGTCTCGTTCTACAGAATACTAATCTTCTTGATTCAAAGTTGACATTTTTGGGTAAATATTCAACTGCTTGGTTGAAGTTAAAACTGCTTCATTAAAAATTTATTGTTTTGGTTGGAAATTGATCATTTTAATTGAGAATTCATCTCCTTAGAGTGGTAAATTGAACTATTTCTTCAAATAATCATTTTTTTGGCTTAAAAATTAATGGTTTTGGTTAAACTTAATTTTTTAACTGAAAATTAAACTGTTTATAATTTAGTTGAAAATCTTTTTTTCTTAGTTGAAAATTCAACTGTTCGGTTCAAAAATTCATGTATTTTGTTGAAAATTCCTCTTCGGCAGAAAATTAATCTTCGTGGTTAAAAATTCGACCTTTCTGTTGACAATTCAAATATTTGGTTGAAAGTTGAACTACTTTGTTACAAAATTATTTTTTTGATTGAAGATTCATCATTTTACTTGAGAATTCATCTCCTTAGTGGAAAATTGAACTATTTTTTTTTAAATTCATTTTTTTGTTTGAAAATTCACTCTTGGTTGAAAATTAATTTTTCAACTAAAAATTAAACTATCTATATTTTAGTTGAAAAACTTTTTTTTTCAGTTGAAAATTCTACTATTTCTGTAACAATTTATGTATTGTGATCAAAATTCATCTTTTTCTGTAGAAAATCAATCTTTTTATTTTAAAATTCTTCTTTTTAGTTGAAAATTTAACTACTTGGTTGAAATTAGATCTACTTTATTAAAAGGCTGCGTCTAGTCGTCCCGAAAAAATCAGGGATTTGGAAAAGGGGATGAAAATTAATATTTTTAACCGAAAATTAAACTGTTTATATTACAGTTCAAAGTCTATCTTTCTTAGTTAAAAATTTAATTATTTCGTTTAAAATTCATGTATTTTATTGAAAATTAATCTTGATCGGGATAAAATTAATCTTCTTGCTTAAAAATTTATCTTTTTGGTTGAAAGTCTATCTTTTTTAGTTGAAAATTTTACTATTTGGTTGAAAATTCATGTATTTTGGTCGATAATTCATCTCTTCAGTGAAAAATTGACCTATTCTATTAAAAATTCGTTTTCCTGGCTTGAAAATTAATTGTTTTATTTAAAAATAAATTTTTTCAACTGAAAATTAAGCTATTTATATTTATGTTGAAGTACTTAGTTCAAAAATCATTTTTTTCTTAAAGATTCATTGTTTGTTCTGAAAATTCATCTCTTTGGTGAAAAATATAATTATTCACTTGAAAATTAGTTTTTTTTATTTGATTTTTTTTCAACTAAAAATTAAAGTTTTTAGTTTTTGTTAAAACAATTTTTTTTAATGAAAACTACTTGGTTAAGAGTAGAAGTAATTGGTAAAAATTCATTTCTTTGAGTTTAACGATTCATTATTTCAGTTGAAATTTTATCTCTTTGGTGAAAATTGAACTATTATGTTGATAGTTTATTTCATTTTTTGAAAATTAATGTTTCAAGTGAAAATCGAGCAATTTAAAAAATATTTCTTTATATTAATGGATATTTTTTCGAATTGTACGAAATTATGGAAATGTCCCTTTGAATTTCATTCGTGCTTAATTTCTCAAGAGAATGGATTTGAGTATTCTCTCAATGTATTTGGTTTGCACGAATCATAGCATAGTGCAGAATCCGAAACGCAGGTCTGATTCTCGTTATCGGCGAAACAGCGTACGTGCTTAACGTACGTACGGTGGAAATCCTAGTGAATTTCATCTCAAATTCCATAGAAATTCGAAACAGAAAAATTTCTTCCATGAAGAACCCATCGCAAATCCTTTTTTTTACATTTCATAAAACCTTGACTCAGAAATTTCTTTGTTTGGCGGACAATTTCAACCAAATAGTTCAACTTTCAAGCCAAAAAGACGAATTTTCTAAAAAACAGTTGAATTTTCAACCAAGTAGTGGAATTTTCAAAGAAAAAGATACAATTTTAACCAAGAAGATTAATTTTCTGACGAACAAGTCGAATTTTCAACCAAATCGTTGAATTTTCATCAAAGAAAAATAGATTTTCAACCAAAATATAAATAGTTTAATTTTCAGTTGAAAAAAATTAATTAAAAGAAAATTAATTTCAAACCCAAAAAACGGATTTTTGACAAAATAGTTGAATTTCACACCAAAGAGATGAATTTTCAGCAAAAATGATGAATCTTCAACTGAAAAATTGAATTTTTAACAAAATAGTTCATCTTTCAACCAAGTAGTTGAATTTTTAACAAAAGAAGATGAATTCTCAGCAGAAAAATGTAATAGTTTGTAGTTCAATAAACAAAATATTTTATATTAAAATAAAAAATAGTTAATTTCAACAACAATAAATTTCATTAAAATAGTTAAATTTTCAACCAAAATGATAAATTTTTCAACAAGAAGATTAATTTTTTGTCGAACAAGACGAATTTTTAACCAAGTAGTTGAATTTTCAACTAAGAAAAATAGATTTTAAACCAAAAATCAAATAGTTCAATTTTCGGTCTGAAAATATTAATTTTTAACAAACAAATATTAATTTTTAATCCACGAGGACGAATTTTTAACAAAACAGTTGAATTTTCAACAAAAAAAGATGACTTTAACAAAATAGTTGAATTTTCAACAAAATAAGTGATGTTTTAACAAAATAGCTGAATTGTTGACCTAAAAAAATGAATTTTCAACCAAGAAAATATATTTCCAAAAAACAAGATTGATTTTCTACCCAAATATAAGAATTTTCAACAAAATACAAGAATTTTCTACAAAGTAGTTGAATTTTCAACTAATCGAGGATAAATTTTCAACCAAAAATATGCATTTTCAAGAAAAAAGTATATTTTGAACCAAATAGTTTAATCTATACTTAATTGTTGAACTTTTCAAGTCAAAAAGATTAATTTTCTTCAAATCAGTTGAATTTTCTACCCGAAAATATAGATTTTCAACAAAAAAGTTAATTTACGAACAAATAGTTGAATTTCAACTAAAGTGATGAACCTTCAAAAACAAAAAAATTAATTTTTTTCAGAGTAGTTCAACTTCAATCGAAGTTCATTGTTCAACAACATATATATTGTCCATCACCCCCATCCCTTTTCTAAGCCCTGGCTGATTCGGTGGCTCTATCTTTTTCTCCACAACCTCTTTCTTTAACCTCTCCGATAAAACAGTCACATGTACTTTATACAGTACTGGCATCAGTATCACTCCCCTATAATCTTCAACCTCCTCCCCTTTGCCTTTCTCCACTATTGGTATCACTACTCCTTCTTTCAATAACTCTGGCCACCCCTCTCTTCCCCATACTCTATTGCACATTATCCATGCCATTCCTTTAATTCTGTCCCCCCATATTTCCATACTTCATTTGGAATCACATATATACCAGGTGCCTTTCCATCTTTCGTCATCCCTAATACCTTGACTATTTCCTCCCTTGTAATGTCCTCCTCCTCATCTGTTTCCCTACCATCTTTTTCTCCTTTCCTAACTTTCCTCTCTACCCCTCCTAGTAATTCCATAAAATATTTTTTCCATTCTACCATCTCAATATCTTGGTTTACTCTTTTCCTTCTTCTTCTCTCTCTATTTACCACCTTCCAAACCTCTTCTTCTGTCCTAGCCTTCTCCGCTTCTTCTACAAACCTCTTATTTTCCTCCTCTTTTTTTTTTGCTCACACAGCTCAGTATACTCCTTCTGTTTTGTTCTACATTCTTCACCACTAATTTGTCCCTTTTCTCCATTTTCTTAATTCCCTTTTCACTTCCTTCTTCTTCTGTTTACAATTCTCATCCCATCCACTTCTATCCCCTCCTTTACCAACTTCTTTTTTGCTTGTGCACTCTAATACTCCTTTCATTTCTCCTATCATTATTTCCATTTCCTCGTTTACATTTCTTTCCCCCATTTTGAATATTCCTGACTTTTTCTTTGAACTGTTCTTTACCTTCCATTGAACAATCCCCTCTCCCTGCTCTTTTCACTTTTGCTTCCTTTTTAGCCTTATGGTTATTACTCATTTCTCCCTCTACTGCCACTATTATGGGAAAGTGATCCGAATCTACATAATTCCCAACCTCTAGTTTCTTTACCTTCTCTCTTACCTCGTCGTCCACTACCACACAATTAATTACCGTTCCCATCTTTCCTCCTGAACGTGTATATTCCCCTTCCTCATCCCCCTCTATACTTCCGTTTAGGATAAACCATCTCATCTCCCCGAGCCTCTTTAACAACTTCTTTCCCTCCCCATTCAGTATCTTATCTTTGGATTTTCCTCGCTCTCCATCCCATTCCCTTCCTCCTCTATCTCCGGATCTCGCATTAAAGTCTCCTCCTATTATAAGCCTAATCTCTTGCTTGTTTTCTTCCATCAGTTCTCTCATCTCCTCTGTTTTCTCCTGCATATCACCGTTCACATAAACCACTACTATCTTCCACCTCTCTCCTCCCATATTTATCTCTTCTACTATTAATCCTTCTTTATGTTCTTTCAACTCTTCTTTATCCTTCTCTGTTATAAATTCATTCCTTACTTCCATCACCATTCCTCACATTGCTCTGCCTTTTTTATTCTTCCTCTTTGCATTTTGAACCTGCCATTTGTAGCCTCTTGTTAATCTTCCCCTTACTCTTTCCCATCCCTTTTCATCTAGCCACGTGTCCATCATTACTACTACACCCCATTGTGTCAAATTTCTCATAAACTCCCTATCCTTTCTTTCTAAGCCTGCTATATTCTAGTAGCATATCTTCCAATCTTCCCTACTTTTATTTCTCGTTTTTTTTTGTTTCCTACTATTTCTTATTTCTTTATCTCCCGTTCCTTTCTCTCCTAGTTTCCCGACACCTCATTATTTACTATCTCTTCCCTGTCCCCGTCCCAAACCTTGCCTTTCTCCTTCTCTACCCTGCCCTGCTACGACCAACCTAGTCCTCCCACCCTGTCACAAACCTCAAACCCACCTAACCTCAACTTCCACACAAATCTGTCTTGATCCCCAAAAATATCCTCACCCCCTTGTCAATCTTCCAATCTATCAATCAATCCCTCACAAATGAACCCTTCTATATACATCCACAATCCACTCCCCTCAAATTTCACCCCAATTATCCGAAAAACTCAGCATCAAAATTTCACCGCCAACACACATTTTCACGCGGGAAACGGAAGTCCATCAACCAAGTAGTTGAATTTGTGACAAAAACGATGAATTCTTAACAAAATAGTTACAATTTCAACTAAATAATTAAATTTTCAACCAAAGAGAATTCTCAGCCTAAAAAGGTGAATTACGAACCCGAAACATAATCATAGACTTTTGAACCAAGAAAATTAATTTTTCACCAAGAATAGTTACAATTTTTATTGGGTTCTGTTAATTCAGTTCAAATATAAGCGAAAAGACGAAAAAAGGGGGTTCTAGGTTCTAGGATAGTTCAAAAATTTTTTAAAATAATTTTCATGCATATCACCCGGAAATATGTTCGAATCTACAAAAAAAAAGTGAATTTGAAAGAAATTATATTTCAGGTTCCGCAAGCCCCATCAAGTTTAACACGTATTTCCAATAAGAAAAAAAAAATACATTTTTGTACATTTTATTTAGAATCAACATTTTTCTCTACAATAAGCCATAGAAGACGAATCTCAATTTATGTTTTAAAATTATCCCCGTAAGGGAAAAATTGGGTTTGACGAGTTTTCGGCATTAATTATGATATTTTTGCTGTTTTTTAAATTAAAATTGTTTATTATACATAGAACACTACTTTCTTATGATAACTATAGATGTTTATATGAATTGTTTCAACAATTTTTTTTTTTGCAAGTTTCTCTTAGAATAGAGTTAGAAAGACGCGGTTTTTCCGAATTTTTCGACTTATTATCAACTTTTCAACTAGAGCGAACCAATAATAAATTATATTTGAAATAAATAATTGCCTAAACAATTTATTATTATTCATCACAAATAAAAAACTTAATTTAACAAATTAAAAAATTAATTCAACGAATTAAATTAAATTTAAGAAACAATTGCAATGTAACTAATATAATTTTTAAACAAATTATTATTTTTCATTATTATCTTCTCCTACAGTCATGCTAGATAGATGCGGTTTTTTCTTAAATTTTCCACTTTTGGTTCACTTTGTACTTAGAGTGAGGTAATAATTAATGCAATTTAGCAAAAATAATTGTTCAAATATTTTTTTCTTAAATATACAGGTTTTCTTTGTCTTTTTAGTTATGAAAAAATAATAAATGAACATCAACAAAAATCATCTTTTAAATAGCATTGTACTTTTTTAACGTGAATTATTCTTACTCTTTTACCAATGTTTAAAAAATATTAATTTCAACAAAAATGCTATCTTACAGTAGAAATAAAAACAGAGAATGAAATAATAAGACTAAGTGAAAGAAAAATTTTGAATTGCACATATTTTAATATATAGTATAATGATTATATATAATAATGATTTCTTTGAAAAATTAGATTTTATAAATTGCATTAATTATTACCTTTCTCTGAGTGAAAAATTGAAAATTAGCTGAAAAAATCGGGAAAACCCGCAACTTTCTAACTCTATTCTAAGCGAAAATTGCTAAAAATAATAATAAATTATTTTAAAAATTTACATAAATATCTAATCATCAGTAGAAAGTAGTATTTCACGTATTAGAAACAATTTGTATTCAAAAAACCGCAAAAAGATCATAATTATCACCAAAAAGGCGCAAAAGGCAATTTTTCACTTATGGGATTTTTTCGTGACCCTATAAAACAGGCTTATGAAGGTGATATTCAAAAAGTAATTATTTATTTGCATTCTATAGCTAATTGTTAAGAGAAATGCTGAGTTTCAACTAGATTCACCTAAAATTGACGATTCTAAGTAAAATTTACAAAAACGTCTTTTTTTCTTATGGGAAATACGTTTTAAACTTGAAAATTAAATTAGCATGAAAATTAAAAAAAAAAATGTTTGTATTTTTGGACCACACTAATATGGACGCTCTCTGGACGTAAATCTAGGTCGAATGCGTAAAAAATTCAAAAGTCGAAGAAGTTTGTTTATAATCTGAAATATTGGATCTGAATTTCACAGAGTTGATCAAAAATTCATAAAGTTCGCGCCCCTTGTGTAAAATGCGCCTAGGGACTCCTGTGTATTCGCAAAATTACTTTTTGCGCCTGCGGCTCAAGGGTTTCCTACTCACTCGTTAGGAAACTTTATCCCTCTTTGGAAACTCGAGAAAGGAAAGTGCGTCTCCCAAAGCACTCGAACTTTCTGAAAATGAAGGTATTTACCATCACAGGGTGCGAAAAGATGGCACAAGAGCCATTATATTTATAAATTTATCGATCCAAATCCTTTAATAAAGTGAAACTTTTCAGAAAAAACTGCAACATTCTACCATTATTCTAAGAGAATATTATTATAAATAATAACAAATTGTTTCAACAAATTATTATTATTTATAACTGTCTCCGCGGATAATATTACTAGATAGTTGCGTTTTTTTCTGAAATTTTGCACTTTTTGTAAATTTTTCACTCAGAGCGAGGTAATACTTAATGCAATTTAACAAAAATAATTGTATCAACTATTTATTATTGTTTATAACTATCTTCTTTCGGTGATGCTAGAAATTTGCGGGTTTTTCTGAAATTCTCAGCTTTTCTTTGACTTTTTAGTTAGGAACAAATAATAAATAATAATATAAATATTCAATTATTCAAAAAGGCTTTCAGGATTGTTTGAAAAATGATTCTCTAATTTTTATGTAAAATTTTCTATTAAATTTAATTGACTATTGCCTCAAGCTCACGGAAAAATTGAAAATAAGTTGAAAAATTAGGAAAAAACCGCGACTTTGTAATTCTATTCTGAAAGAAAAATGCTAAAAACAATAATGAAATGTTTAGGCAATTTATCTAAACATATTTTTGACCCGCCGCGCCGCAAAGTGAGTTTTATTACAAAATTTTGTTCAAAATTCTGCTGACTGCTCTATTTTTGACCGATTCTATTGAATTTTTTTACAAATACTCGTAACGAATTATAATTTCATTTAGCGCTGCTAATTTTTCAGTTTTCTGCAAAAACCTAACCTAAAAAAAAAACTTGCTAAGGTAGCTGAACCACGAAATTCAAAAACTTTTAAAACCATGAAATCGGTAATATCTTTACACACAAACCTCAAACCCCAAACCCGTAAACCGACAAACCTCAAACCCACAAACCTCAAACCCACAAAAATTATACCCCAAACCCACAAACCTCAAACACACAAACCTCAAACCCACAAACCTCAAACCCCCAAACCCGTGAACTCACAAACCTCAAACTCAAAAACCTCAAACGCACAAACCTCAAATCCACAAACTTAAAACCCCCAAACCCATAAACATACAAACCTACAAATCTCAAACTCACAAATCCATAAACCTAAAACTCCAAACCTACAAACCTCAAACACATAAACCTAAAACCACAAATCCACAATCCCGCAAACAGCAAACCCACAAACCTCCAACCCACAAACCTCCAACCCACAAACCTCAAACCAACAAACCTCAAACCCCCAAACCCGTAAACCCACAAACCTCAAACCCACGAACCTCAAACCCACAAACCTCAAACACACAAAAATTAAACCTTAAAACCCGTAAACCCACAAACCTCAAACCCAAAAACCTCAAATCCAAAAACCTCAAAACCAAAAACCTCAAATCCAAAAATCTCAAACCCACAAAAATTAT
The DNA here is from genome assembly GCA_932195095.1 of Andricus curvator. Lineage (NCBI taxonomy): Eukaryota > Metazoa > Arthropoda > Insecta > Hymenoptera > Cynipidae > Andricus > Andricus curvator. Next base: position 193,927 of record CAKNYM010049445.1, read on the forward strand.
ACATCAAACCCACAAACCCCAAACACATAAACTTAAAAACACAAATCCACAAACCTCAAACCCACAAACATCAAACCCCATGTTCATAAAACTCGACATATAAGTACATCATGCAGAATAGGGGTTTGATGTTTGTGGGTTTGCTGCTTGTGGGTTTGAGGTTTGTGGATTTGTGGTTTTAGGTTTATGTATTTGAGGTTTGTGGGTTTGAGGTAAAATTTTTGTCGGTTTGAGGTTCGTGGGTTTGAGGTTTGTGGGTTTGAGGTTTTTGGGTTAGAGTTTCGTGGGTTTACGGGTTTACGGGTTTGAGGTTTGTGGGTTTGAGGTTCGTGGGTTTGAGGTTTGTGGGTTTACGGGTTTGTGGGTTTACGGGTTCGGGGGTTTGAGGTTTGTTGGTTTGAGGTTTGTGGGTTGGAGATTTGTAGGTTTGCTGTTTGTGGGCTTGTGGATTTGTGGTTTCAGGTTTATGTGTTTGAGGTTTGTGGGTTTGGGGTTTTAGGTGTATGGATTTGTCAGTTTGAGGTTTGTAGGTTTATGGGCTATGGGGTTTTATGTTTGTGGATTTGAGGTTTGTGCGTTTAAGGTTTGTAGGTTTACGGGTTTGGGGTTTTGAGGTTTGTGGGTTTGAGGTTTGTGGGTTTGAGGATCGTGGGTTTGAGGTTTGTGCGTTTGAGGTTTGTGGGTTTGGGGGTTTGAGGTTTGTTGGTTCGAGGTTTTTTGGGTTCGAGGTTTGTGGGTTTGCTGTTTATGGGCTTGTGGATTTGTGGTTTTAGGTTTATTTGTTTGAGGTTTGTGTTTTTGAGTGTTTAGGTTTATGGATTTGTGAGGTTGAGGTTTGTAGGTTTATGGGCTTGGGTGTTTTAAGTTTGTGGATTTGAGGTTTGTGGGTTTGAGGTTCGTTGGTTTGAGGTTTGTGGGTTTGAGGTATAATTTTTGTGAGTTTGAAGTTTTTGCGTTTGAGGTTTGTGGGTTTGAGGTTTGTGGGTTTGAGGTTTGTGGGTTTACGGGTTTGGTGGTTTGAGGTTCGTGGGTTTGAGGTTTGTGAGTTTGAGGTTTGTGTGTAAATATATTACCGATTTCATTGTTTTAAAAGTTTCGGAATTTCGTGGTCCCGACGTTCGAAAACGCGTAAAAGTATCGTCCAATCGTCTCAAAAAAAGAAATTTTTCAAAATCGAAAAATCAATTTTTTGAAAATGAAGAATTGTAGAGAATAAGGATATGAAACTTTTTCCTTCCAGAATTTTTTTTTGCCAAACGTTTATTTTTAACAATAAAAACGAAATATTGAAAAAAAGTTTCTCGCTGATTTAATTAAGTTGGAAAACTTAAATCGTTCTAATTCGGCGAAATATTATTGAAATGAGTTCATATTTGTAGGACGTATTCAAAATATTTTAGCGATGCTTAGGAATTCATGGAAAAGTTAACAATCGGTTATTGTTTAATAATGTTTAATTGCAAAATGAGGTCAATCGATAATTTTGTTTTCTTGGTTTCGCAGGTAAAAAGCGTCTAGGTAACTTCGAATTTCAAACAACTTCCAGTTAGTGATTTGCTCAGCAATGTTGAATGAAGTTTTTTGGAAAATCTCATATCGATTCGTTAAAAATTTACTGAGATATTCAGATTTAGAAAAAGCACTCGACGTCTGCCCGCGCTGTTAGCTCATGCGTCGCGAGGACTGCACTGTCAGGCAGCGTTCTGGAAGTTCAGTCTGCGCGGGAAGATGTCGAGTACTTTTTCCAAATCTGAATATCTCAGTGAATTATCAAGGAATAGATATGAGATTTTCAAAAAAACTTCATTTAACATTACTGAACAAATCACTCACTGGAAGTTGTTTGAAACGCGAAGTTACCTAGATACTTTTTACCGGCGAAACCAAAAAAACACAATTATCGATTGACCTAATTTTGCAATTGAATATTATTAAACAATAAACGATTGTAAACTTTTTCATGATTTCCTAGGCATCGCTAGAAGATTTTGAATACGTCCTACAAATATGAACTCATTTCAATAATATTTGGCCGAATTAGAACGATTTAAGTTTTCAAACTTAATTAAATCAGGGAGAAACTTTTTTCAATATTTCGTTTTTATTGTTAAAAATAAACTTTTGGCAAAAAAAATTCTGAGAAGAAAAAGTTTCATTTCCTTATTCTCTAAAATTCTACATTTTCAAAAAATTAATTTTTCGATTTTGAAAATTTTCATTCTTTGAGAAGATCGGACAATACGTTTTCGCGTTTTCGTGCGTCGGGCTGGTTATTGCACCCGGCGGCTCAATAATCAGTTACGTATGAGAAACAATTTGTATTATGTCAACCGTACAAAAATCATAATTAGTGCTAAAAACTCGCCAAACCAAATTTTTCACTTATGGGGTTTTTTGGGACCTTATAAAACAGACGTATAGGGTGATTGTAGGCTAATTGTAGAAAAACGTCTTTTTTTCTTATTGGAAATACGTGTTAAATATATCGCTCCCAAATTTGTTCGAATCCACGAAAAAATAAATTTAACACGTATTTCCCATGAGAAAAAAAAGAAGTTTTTGTACATTTTATTCAGAATCGCCAATGTTAGGTGAATCGAGTTGATACTCAACATATCTCTTTACAATTAGCTATAAAATGAAAATAAATAATTATTTTGCAAATACCACCCTATACGTATGATTTATAAGGTCCCAAAGAAACCCCATAAGTGAAAAATTTTATTTTGCGAATTTTTAGCACTAATTATGATTTTTTTACGGTTGATATAATACAAATTTCTTCTCATACGTAAAATACTACTTTCCACTGATAATTAGATGTTTACATAAATTGCTTAAACATGTTATTATTGTTTTTAGCATTTTTCTTTTACAATAGAGTTTTAAAAGTCGCGGTTTTTTCCTAAGCCTTTTTGATTAATTGAATATTTATATTATTATTTTTTCCTAACTAAAAAATCAAAGAAAAGCTGAAAATTTCACTAAAAACCCGCAAATTTCTAGCATCACTCTAAGAGAAAATAGATATAAACAATAATAAATTGTTTATACAATTTTGTTTGTTAAATTGCATTGAGTATTATCTCGCTGAGTGAAAAATTTACAAAAAGTGGACAATTTCTGAAAAAAATGCAACTATCTAGTATTATTATACGCGAGGAGAGTTATAAATAATAATAATTTGTTGAAACAATTTGTTATTATTTATAATGATATTCTCTTAGAATAATGCTAGAATCTTGCAGATTTTTCTAAAAATTTTCACTTTTGGTCCACTTTATAATAGATAGTTGAGGTTTATTCAAAAATTCTCAACTTTTCGTCCACTTTTTACTTAGTAAAATAAAAATTAGTGCAAGTCAACAAATATAATTGTTTAAACAATATATTATTGTTTATAACTATCTTCTCTTTGGGTAATGCTAGAAAGTTGCAGGGCTTTCTGAAATATTCAGCTTTTCTTTGACTTTTGATTTAGGTACAAATAATAAATATTAATATTAATAATAATTAAACAAAAAGGCTCTTAGAAACTACTTGAAGGAAAAATAACATTCAAGAGCATCTATATAGAAAATTTGAAGAATATTTCAAATATATGTTTTATTTCAGAAAAATATATTCGTAAACATGAAAGAGATTGTTTAAAAAATGATTCTCTCTATTGTTTATTTATTATTTGTTCATAACTAAAAAGCCAAAGCAAAGTCAAGAATTTAAGAATAACCCACAACTTTCTAGCAATTATTTATCTATGCGAAGATAACTATTGACAATAATAAATTGTTTAAACAATTATGTTTCTTAACTTGCATCAATTATCACCTCACTAAGTGAAAAGTGGACAAAAAGTTAAAAATTTCAGAAAAACCCGTAACTATCTAACATTTTTTATGTGAATAGAGTTATAAACAATAATAATTTTTTCAAACAATTGTGTTTGCTGAATTGCATTAATTATTACCTCACTCTAAGTAAAAAGTAGATAAAAAGTTGAAAATTTAAAAAAAAAGACGCAATTTTCTAACATTATTCAAATAGAATGTTTTTATAAACAATTATAATTTGTTAGAAAATTCCGTTTGTTAGATTGCATTCCTATAGGAGAAGATAGTTATAAATAATCATAATTTGTTTGAACAATGAGGTTTTTCAAATTGTATTAATTATTACCTTCTATTTAAAAATTTGAAAATGGGTTGAGAATTTGGAAAAACCGCTACTTTCTAACTCTATTCTAAAAGAAAATTACAAAAAAATCATAATTAGCGCCAAAACCAAAAATATACGTTTTATTTATTTTTTTAATCTTTTTAAGCTTAAATTAATCTTGAATCTCTTAAAAACTTTCAAATATTTCCTAAACGTACTAAAATTTTTTCTAAAATTTTGAAATCTTCAAAAATTGAAAAATTTTGCTTTAAAATCTTCTACATTCTTTTCGGAATTTTAGGAAATCATTTGAAATGTTTTAAAATATTTTCAATTTCATTTTAAAATTTATTTTACAAAATAAAAAATCATTCGAAATTTTTTCGGGAATCTTAAGAAAATTTTTTATTCTATTGAACCCTTTTAAAATTCTTAAAAAGCTTCTTTTTCGGAATTTTGATTAACAATTTATTTTTTAATTTTATTCATTTGTTTATTTTTGAGCCTATATGAATATATATAATTTTTCTACTACTCTTCAGAAAATACAAAAAGATTTTTGAAAATATTCAGGACTTGTAGAAGTCTGAAAGAAATTACAAAATATTTTAAAATTTTTCAAAGTTTTAAAATATTTTCATTATCTTCAAAACCTTTAAATTTCCTAAATATCTTTTAAACTAAATTAAATTATTCCTAAAATTTTGAAAAATCTTTCAAAATAAAAAAGAGAATTGGCTTTAACCTTTCCAGAGTCTTTTTGGACAATTTTTCAAATCTTTTGAAATGTTTAAAAACCTTTGTAAATAATATCTTAAAATCAATTTTTCAACTTAAAAATTTATTTTAAATTTTCTCAGGAATCTCAAGGGAATTTGTTTATTATCATAAAATGTTTCGAAATCCTGAAAAAGCTTCAAATTTTATTTCAAAAAATTCAAAAATCTACGTATTGATTCACATTTTACGAAATCTATTCAAATTTCAAATTATTTTTTAACTTTCTTCAAAACTCCTGAATATCTCTTCAAATAGTTTGAATTTTTCTTAAAATTTTTGAAAAATCAGTGAAAACTTATAAAAATGCCATAAAATCTTCCAGATTTTTTTTTAAATTTTGGAAATCTTCCACTTTCTGTTTCCCACAAAAGTATGTTTTATAGGGTCCCAAAGAAACCCCATTAGTGAAAAAATGGGTTTCGCGAGTTTTTAGCGCTAATTATGATTTTTTGCGTATTTTTGAAATACAAATTGTTGCTGCTACATCAAATACTACCTGATGCTGATAATTGGATGTTTACATGCATTTTTTAAACAATCCGTTCTTGTTTTTAGCAATTTTTTCTTAGAATAGAGATAGGAAGTCACGGTTTTTTCAAAACGTTTCCACATTTTGTCAAATTTTCAATGAAAATGAGGTAATAGTTAACCAATGTTAGCAAACATGATTGTTTACACAATTTATTATTGTTTTTAATAATGCTCTCTTTGAATAATGCTAGAAATTGCGGTTTTTTCTGAAACCTTCAACTTTTTGTCTACTTTTAACTTGAAGTGAGTTATTATTCAATCCAGTTCAGGATAAATAATTGTTTAAACAAATCATTTTTGTTTATAGCTATCTTCTCCTATAATAATACTAGATAAATACGGTTTTTTCTGAAATTTTTTACTTTTTGTACACTTTTCAATTAGAGTGAAGTAATAATTAATTCAAGTTGATAAAAATAATTTTTGAAACAATTTATAATTATTTTTAATAATATTCTCTTTGTTTAATGGTAGAAAGTTGCGGTTTATTCTGAAAATTTTAATTATTTGTGTATAGTTCACTTGAAGTAACTTAGTAATGAATTAAATTTAGCAAAAATAATTGTTTGAACAAATGATTATTGTTTATAACTATCTACATTTATATTAATGGAAGATAAGTGCTAGAAAGTTGCGGTTTTGCCCGAAATGTTCAACTTTGCTTTGCCTTTTTAGTTATGAACAAATAATGAATAAAAATGATAGAGAATCATATTTTAAACAATCTCTTTCTTTTTTGACAATATATTTTTCTGAAATAAAACAAATATCTAAAATTTTCTTCAAATTTTCTATTTAGATCATATTAATTGTAAATTTTCCTTGAAATAGTTACCATAAGCCTTTTTGCTGAAATTAATAATAATATAGTTAGATATAAACCATAATAAATTGTTTAAACAATTATGTTTGTTAACTTGCATTAATTATTACCTCACTGAGTGAAAAGTGGACAAAAAGTTTGAGAGTTAAAAAAAAACGCAAATTTTTTACAAATACTTCCAAATTTCAGAAAAAACCGCAACTTTCTAACATTATTCAAATTGAATATTAATTACAATTATAATAAATTTGTTTAAACAATTAATTTTGTTAAGTCTAATTAATTATTTACCTAACTCACATTGCAAATTCGACAAAAAGTGGAAAATTTGTGAAAAACTGCAATTTTCTAGCAATATTCTAAGAGAATATTAACAAGAATAATAAATTGTATAAACAATTATGTTTGTTAACATTAATTATCACCTCACTCTAATTGGAAATTGGACAAAAAGTGGAAAATTTTCGAAAAAACCACGACTTTCTAACTCTATTCTCAGAGAAAATGGCTAAAAACAATAAAAACAACCAGTGTATAATATTGTTTCGTATTGTATCGTATTGCATCATATTGTAGTATGTTGTATCACATCGTATGATATTGTATCATATTGTATTATGTTGTATCATACTGTTTCATATTGTATCGTATAGTGGGGTAGTGTATCATATTGTGTCATATTGTATAATATTGTATCATATTGTATAATATTGTATCCTACTGAATCATACTGTATCATATTATATCATATTTTATAATATTTTATTATATCGTATGATACTGTATGATATTAATATAAATTTATAAATAAATAAATAGATACAATCTCGAAAAAACCACGACTTTCTAACTCTATTCTCAGAGAAAAATGCTAAAAACAATTTAAAAAACCAGTGCATACTATTTTTTCGTATTGTATCATATTGCATCATATTGTATTATGTTGCATCATATCGTATAATATTGTATCATACTGTATGATATTGTATTATATTGTATCATACTGTTCCATATTGCATCATATTGTATCGTATTGTATCATATAGTGTGATAGTGTGTCATATTGTACCCTATTGTAGCATACTGTATCATATCGTATTATATTCCATCATATTATATGGTATTTTATTATACGGGTGTCCAAAAAGTCCCGGGACGGCTGAATATTTCCTCAGGTAAGA
>CAKNYM010049445.1:206396-219539 GCA_932195095.1 Andricus curvator
ATTGTGGGTTTACGGGTTTGGGGGTTTGAGGTTTGTTGGTTTGAGGTTTGTGGGTTTGATGTTTGTGGGTTTGATGTTTGTGGGTTTGAGATTTGTGGGTTTGATGTTTGTGGATTTGTGGTTTTAGGTTTATGTGTTTGAGGTTTGTGCGTTGAGGCTTTGGGTTTCAGGTTTGTGGGTTTACGGGTTTGGGGGTTTGAGGTGTGTGGGTTTGAGGTTCGTGAGTTTGAGGTTTGTGGGTTTGAGGTATAATTATTGTGGGTTTGAGGTTTGTGCGTTTGAGGTTTTTGGGATAGAGGTTTGTGGGTTTGAGATTTGTGGGTTCACGAGTTTGGGGGTTTGAGGTTTGTGGGTTTGAGATTTGTGGGTTTGAGGTTCGTGGGTTTGAGGTTTGTCGGTTTGTGGGTTTGAGGTTTCTGTGTAAAGATATTACCGATTTCATGGTTTAAAAAGTTTCGAAATTTCGTGGTTCAGCTACCTTGGCAAGTTCATATATTTTTAGGTTAGTTTTTTGCAGAAAACTAAGAAAGTAGCAGTGCTAAATGAAATTATAATTCGTTACGAGTATTTTGAAAAAAATTTATTAGAATCAGTCAAAAATTGAGCAGTCAGCAGAATTTTGAACAAAATTTTGTAAAAAAACTCACTGTGCGACGTTTCGAAAACGTAAAGTTTTCCTCATCAGGATAACAAAATTAAGTAGAGAAGTTTATAAACATCATCATCATAATTTAAAAAGTTCCAATTTCTCCTTTGCCATTTTTCTATAAAACAATTATGAAACAAATTTGGTATAAGAATATTTTAATTAAATGTAAGTGGAACTCATAAGTGAAAAAGTGAGGTTAAGAATTTTGATTATTATATTTACCTTCTAGATCTTCTTTTCCAGTTATATTTTTACTTAAAAATGGTTTAATTCATGTCGTTTTTTGAAAAGTTATTTAAAAATTGTAAAATTATAATTCAAAAATTAATAATTTAGTAAAAAACGTAGAGTATAGGTCAGAAACAAAACAGACGTTTTGCTCTATTTTTCAAAAGAGAAAAAGAGAAAGAGAAGCATTCACAATGACAGAAATAGCAATGCCGTATCATCAATTCACATCAAAAGGTACTATAATTTCTAAATAATTTTAATAACTAAAATTAAATAAAAGAATTAGAAAATTAACAAAATTATTAACAATCGTTGAAGGATTGAAATGTTACCTACTACTGTTGATAATTAATCAAATATAAATAAAAAATTACAATAATATAAAGGATTTAAATGAAAATTCACCAATGTGAAAAATTTTAGAAGATCAATTATTCACAATCTAAGTTATCTATTGTGGTAATTTAAAAAATACAACATTTGTTTAAATTTTTTTTTATTTCAATTGAAAGTTAGAAACGATTACAATAAAAAAATTATTTATTTAGTTGAACATTTTTTAATTTCAAAACATTATTTTATATTATTTTTATTTAAATTAGTTAGTTATATTGGACTGTTATTATTAAGATCTGAAATTATATTTAAGAATTTCTTACTATTTTTCTTGATAAAAAACATTTCTGCTATTAGTCTTTTAAATTCATTAGGTTTATGATTTAAAACTGTAACATTTTCCCAGTCAATTAAATGTCCAGTTTCAACATGGTACTTGGCTATGACTTGATGATTTTTTGGATTTTGTCTAAAATTATCATGATATACTACATCAGTGAGTTGTAAATTATCTAATAAATCTATTCCTAATTTTATAAATTTATCAAGTTTTGAATCAATTCTAAAATTTGTTGTAATATTAAAATCATTTAAAATCCTTTTAATTTCAAAAAATAACTTTCCATGATAAGAAATAGATACTGTGGGTTTAAAATTTAAATTCCTAAATATATTTATATTGGTTTGGTTAGATAAAGAATCTGTAAATGTTTCAATTTTATTAATAATATGTGTTTCAATAAATTCTGTTGTATAATTATTTAAATAAAGAGTTTTTTTTGATAAATTCAATATTTGAATTGTGGAGTGATTCATCTGATAATTTTAAAGCTGTATCTATAAGATTTTTAACTATAGAAATTTTGTGTATTATTGGATGATTAGAAAAAAAATTTTAATATCTAGCAGAATAAGTGTCTTTACGATACCCATCTGTAATGATATTACCTGAGTCAGTTTCAATAATTTTAACATTTAAAAAGGAATAGAATTATTGCTTTCAATTTCACGTGTAAATTTAGGTCTAGGATAAGAATTAAATTGATTTATAATAATATTATCTTTCAGTAAAATAATAAAAGTATCATCAACATATCTAAAATAGGTATGTGAAGAAAAATCTATATTTTTTATAACATTGGATTCTAAATCTTGCATATCTAAATCAGCTAGAACTGGTGAAATGGGAGAACCCATAGGTTTTCCAAATATTTGTCTATAACAATTGTTATTAGATTTAAATACTGTTTGTTCCATTAAGAATTTTATTCCTTCTTTATAATTGTATTATTAAAGCTTTCTTCAGAATGTTATTAAAAATATTAGCCATTTTATATGTCGGTGAATTTATTAATGAAACTGCAGGTCGATGTGGACAATTAGGTTTATGAACTTTAGGTAAACCATAAATTCTAGGAATGTTAGTGTCATGAACTAAAATATCTTTGCGTAATATATCTTGACCTAAATATCCGATAATTCACCAAAAATTTAACAATTTAAATGGTTTATTTTTTCATTCTTTCTCAGAGTTATCATTTAATTTTTCATATGTAGTAGTATCATTTAATAATTCTTGCATTTTTTTAACATATGATTCCTTTTTGAGAACAAAAGTAATATTACTTTTATCTGCATGGGTAATCAATAATTGTTCATTAGAATTGATAAATGTTTGTGTTTTATTAATATTTTGTGCTAAAACTCTATCAACATGAGTAATTTTATTATTTTGTAAAAAATTATGTGATGTATTGATTATTCTATGTCTTAGCAAATCACGATCTTCAGTATTTTCAATTAAACCAATATTTGACTCTATAACTTTAACTGTATCTAAAATTATTTTACGTTTGTTGGTTAAAAAAGATGAACTAAATTTCTTTCCTAATCTTAAAATATCATTAACTTTGTCTGGATTAACAACATTACTAAATTTTATAATCCAAGGATCTTCATAATTATAATAAACTGTACCTTTATGTTTGTTTATATTTATAGGTAAATGAACTTTACTATTAGTTTTTAATTTTTGAAGTTTTTTCTCTAGTCTTTGTTCATCTTTTTAATTTTTTACTGTTCTATTAAATTGATTTTCTAAAATGTTAGTATATATATTATTAGGTAATGAGTTTATCAAATTTATTTAAATGTTATTGAAATTTGGTTCTAAATATTCTAAATGGATATTTAAGTCATTCATTTCATCATTAAGTAAACGACGTTCTAAAGAATCTGCCATGAAATTAACATGGTTTTTTGCACTATGACTAAAAAATTGTAAATTTCCAACATTCTTAGTAGCATTAGTGATATTCTTTGGTAATAAATTATGAATGCGACAATTAACAAAAAATGATTCTCTAGTTTTTAAATTATTAATCTTCTTGTTCAAATTGATGAACTTTTTTCATCTGTGAAAGAATTTGGAAAATTAGTTTTGATTTCGTTGGGATACATATTGTAAAAAAATTATTTTTTTTACAGTGAAAGAACTTAGTTATAATTAGTTTAATTACTAACACCTCATTAATAAACTCATCAAATTTTGACTATAAAAAATATATAACCATTTGTGTCAAAAAACATTATAATAGATTAGTAAAGAAAACAACATCGCTTTCTAAACATCTTTTCTAATCTAAATATTATATCAGTAAAAATTATTTTGAAATATTATAAAATTTCATTTCCGCCTGAAATTGTTGCGATTGAATGAAATTTCTTCAGTTTGATTTGGAATATAAAATTCCCATCATTTTAGATTGTCATAATAGGGGAGATCACCCTGCAATAGGTGATCCTACATCAGATGATCAATTATTTAAAATACTAATGTGAATAAAACAATTCAATTTAATTCATAGTTAGGACTCTGTATGTGTTGATAAATTAAAATTATAATTCACAGATACGCAAAAAATGGGTTGCGATTGTTGTTGGCCAACTGTGGGTCATTTCCGATGTAATCTTCTGCGTAGAATCCGAATCCGGGGTCAAAATTTTCCCAGCACGTCAGGTTTTTGAGATATCCTAACCTAAAAGTGCGAAAAATTCTCATGCCATCTAAAAGTACAACAATCAAGCTTTTAAAAGCTTTTTTGAAATTTAATATATCATTTTTCTTTGCAGAGATATCCTTAAATGAAGTTTAGTACTTTGATGATTACATTACCGCAGTACTAAATTTGAAATCACTTCTTCAGATTATGGAAATGATATATTTCTATGTTTTCTGGGTCGCTGAATCCAAATCTAAGCACAAAACTATCCCATTACCTGAAATTACTTAGATTCCCTAACCTAAAAGTGCAAAATCTACGATTTTTGGTTGAACTATCATTTATTTCTGAATTTAATGCAGTTCTTAAACATAAGACGCTCGCTGAAATTGTCATTTGTTTCTAACTTTCATGCATTTCTAAAACATAAGACGCTCACTCACATTGTCAATTGTTTCTAAATCTCATGGAGTTGTGAAACATAAGACGATCACTCATATTTCGTTCGTTTCTGAATTTCATGCAGTTCTAAAACATAAGACGCTCGCCCACATTGTCATTTGTTTCTGAATTTCATGCAGTTATAAAATATAAGACGCTCACTGACATTGTCATTTGTATCTGTCCCATTATTAAGGTCGCTTCTGAAAAAATTCTTTGTTCTCACGGCGATCTTTTCAGCAAAGATTTATCGTCGAGCAGTTTTTCAGCAGTCGTTTTCATGACACTGCTTGCAATAAGTTTTTCTTCGGGGTTTCTAATCAGCCGTTTTCACGTCAACCTTTAATATTTTCCAGTATTTTCTATCAGTCATTTTTACGGCTGCTGTTTCTTCATGATGGACTCCCGGAAGTGTTTAAATGATCCGGACAGTTTTTGCTACATTTGCGGTCGTTTCATGATTTCGAGGCAGAAAATTGATATCAATGAGAATGTCAAAACATTTTACAAAAATTATTTCGTGATATCGATTTCTAGCCAAGATAAATCTTGGGTTCCACACAAAGCTTGCAAATCATGTGTTGAGACTTTAAGACGCTGAAATAATGCCAAAACTTCAGTTAAACCGATGCCTTTTAAAATACCAATTTTATGGTGTGAGCCTTCCAGTCACGATGAGTGCTATTTTTGTTTAACTACAACTTCTGGCTTTAATACTAACAATTGTCATAAGATTAAGTACCCAAATGTATCGAGTGTTACAAAACCCGTGATGATGGAATCCGGCGATATTCCTCCAAACCAAAGATTCTGATTCGCTTCCGGTTCTTTTTGACCAAGCTGCGCTAAATGACTTAGCCAGAGACTTAGGCTTACCTAAAGATAAATCTGAGCTACTGGGTTCACGGCTAAAAGAGAGGAATCTTCTTGCCCCTGGAACTACATTCTCGTGGTATAGACATCGAGAGAAGACATTTACTTAGTTCTTTTCCGAATGTAACAACTATGTTTATTGCAATGACGTTGGTGCTTTAATGCAAAAATGTGGACTGTCATATAATCCTTCTAATTGGAGGTTGTTCATTGACTCCTCTAAAACAAGTTTGAAAGGAGTTTTGCTACAAAACTCCAATAAATACGCTTCCTTGCCTATTGCTCATTCCGTTCACTTAAAAGAGTCATATGAAAATGTTGAAACTATTCTCGAAGTTATTCAGTATGAAGAGCACAAGTGGGATGTATGTGGAGATTTGAAAATTACTGGTATACTTCTTGGACAACAATCAGGTTTTACAAAGTACCCATGTTTTATATGCTTAAGGGATAGCAGAGATAGGAAGCAGCACTATATTAGAAAGGACTGGCCTACTCGTACTTCCCTCATACAAGGCGATCCTAATATTTTAAAAGATCTCTTGATTGATGCAAAAAAAAAAAAATTACTACCACCACTCCATATCAAATTGGGAATAGTGAAGCAATTTGTGAAGGCTCTTGATAAAAATGGTGCTTCTTTCAAGTACCTTGTAGAAAAATATCCAAACCTGAGTGATGCAAAGATAAAAGAAGGGATATTTGTAGGCCCACAGATTCGCGATTTGTTGAAAACAAATGATTTCGAAAAGGTGATGAGTCCGAAAGAAAAAAAAGCTTGGATAAGCTTCAAAAAAGTTATAGATGGCTTATTGGGAAATAGAAAAGCTCGACGAGCTGATAAAAGGACTGCTAACAAGGTTCAAAAACTTGGGTTGCAATATGAGCATCAAGTTGTACTATTTACATTCTCATTTAGATTGATTTCCTGACAATTTAGGCGATGTAAGTGAAGAGCAAGGAGAGCGTTTTCACCAAGACATAAGAGAAATGGAAAGGCGCTATCAAGGAAAATGGTCAACAGCTATGCTAGCCGACTATTGCTGGTCACTTCAACGCGATGAGCCACATGCACAACATAAAAGGCGATCTGGCAGAAGATCCTTGGAACAAAAGCAAAAGAGATACCACAAAAGTCAAAAAGGTTAGATGTAGTTTTAAAAGTTCTATGCTCATGGCCGTAGGTTTAAAGATTGAATGTTCCAGGACATGAAATACAGGTAACTACATATACATAGCTTTATACCGATAGTTCAACCAAAAATCGTAGATTTTGCACTTTAAGGTTAGGGAATCTAAGTAATTTTAGGTAATGGGATAGTTTTGTGCTCAGATTTGGATTCAGCGTCCCAGAAAACATAGAAATATATCATTTCCAAAATCTGAAGAAGTGTTTTCAATTTTAGTAATGTGGTAATGTAATCATCAAAGTACTAAACTTCATTTAAGGATATCTCTGCAAAGAAAAATGATATCGTAAATTTTAAAAAAGCTTTTAAAAGCCTGATAGTTGTACTTTAGATGGCATGAGCCGATTTTAGAAATATAAAATTTTCGCGATGTAGCATAACCTCAAATATACCAAAAACCAAATATAATATACCAAATTTGCAATTCTGTATTTAAAAATTTTAAAAATTTACAATTGAAATTTATGCAATTTTTAAGTTTGATAATTTCATCAATTTGAAGATTTAAAATTGAAAACTCTTCACTTTTAATCTTCAAAATCTTCAAAATAATCACAACTTAAGAATTTAAAATATTAATGTAATAAGAATGTAAATGTAATAAGAATTTAAATTTAAATAGATCTTTCAAAATAAATGATTGTCAATCTACAAAATTGTAGAACTTTAAATTGTAAATCTTTGCAATTGAATAGTTTTTATTTTTACAATTTACACTTAAAGAATATGCCAATTTGGAAGATTCATAATTGAAATCTCGAATTTTGATCTTCAATATCATCAATATTTAGCTATACATAATAAGCTTTATAATTAAAAGTTCTGTATTTTCTATGCATTACATTCAAAATCTCTTCAATTTGGAAGATTTAAAATAAAAAATTTGACTTTATTCCCAAAATCAGCCACATTTTTAAATTGTTTTTAACTACATTTTTAAAATTTAGGAGTTTTCAATTGCAGCTCTTTCAAATTGTAGAACTTTGAATTTTAAATCTTTAACATTGAAGAGTTTTTAATTTTGTAAATATATATTTCAAAATTTTGCAAGTTTTATTTGAGTTTTAAAGGTAAAAGTTTTGTAACCTTTATGCTTAAATTCGAAATATCCTAAATTTAGAAGATTTTGAATTAAAAACTTGACTTTTGATTTCGAAAATGATCCAAATTTATGAATTTTTATTCATAAATCTTCAAAATTAAAGAATTTTCAGTTGTAAATCTTCAAAATTGAAGAATTTGAAATTGCCAGTCCTTCAAATTGAAGAATTTTTAATTTTAAATCTTCAAAATTCAACTATTTCAAGAAAATGTTCCAATATAGAAACCTTTAAAATAAAAATCTTGAAAATTTAATGATTCGTAAATCTATAATTTCAAAATTCTAGAATTTTCAATTGTAAGTTTTCAAAAGTGTAGAACTTTTAATTTTATATCTTTGGAATTAAAGAATTTTCAGTTGTAAATCTTCAAATTCGATGAATTTTAAATTGCCAATCGTTCAAATTGAAGAATTTTTCATTTTAAATCTTCAAAATTAAACTATTTCAAGAAAATGTTCCAAATTAGAAACCTTTAAAATAAAAATCTTGAAAATGTAATGATTTATAATTCTATAATTTCAAAATTCTAGAATTTTCAATTGTAAGTATTTAAAACTGTAGAACTGTTAATTGTATATCTTTAAATATGAAGATTTTTTAATTTTGACAATTTACAATTAAACATTTATGTAATTTTGATGATTTGAATTCGAAATTTCTTCACTTTAGAAGATTTAAAATTGGGAGCTTGTTTATCGATTTTCGTAATCATCAAAATTTAGGAATTTTAATATACATCGCTAAAATTCGAGAGTTTTTGATTGTAACTTTTTAAAATGGTAGAACTTTAAATTATGAATCTTTAAAATTAAAGATTTTTTAATCTTGAAAATTCACATTCGATATTTCTTCAATTCTGAAGATTTAAATTTGAAAACTTGACTTTTGTTTTTCAAAATCATCTAACTTTTCATTTTTAAATTGAAGTGTTCTCAATAGTAAATCTTCAAAATTGATCTATATAAAAAAAGCTTTAAAAGCACATCAGTTTAAATTATACGCACTAAAAATTAAAGGATCTTCAATTGCAAATCTTCAAGATAGACCTTTTTTAAAGAAATTTTCAAAATTTTATGATTTTAATCTATAAACTTTCAAAACTAAACAAGTTGGTGAATTTTCAATGGTAAACATCATCAAAATGAATTAGTGTTGAAAATGGAAGACATCAGTAAGACTCAGAATTCCAGAATGTCTTTGAAGATCTCAGTACGATATAAAATTGTATAATAACTTAACAATTTTTTTCTTTGCTTCTAATTCCTGGTAGGATAAAATTTTTAATTTAAATGAAATCGACAGATTACTAAAAGCCGATTAAAATTAAAGTGAAAATCTATATGTAAATTAAACTAAAGTTGCATTAAAGCCGATGTAGCTATTTAAATATTTATTTTAATTCTGTTTATCAAATATATTTTATGATAATTCAAATTGATGCATATATTTTAATTTGATAACTAGGCAATACGAATATTGATCAAAATATTGAGTTTGATTGAAATACCAGAAAAATTTGGTCATTATAGAGAGAAGCAACAACAAATTTGTTTGTCCCAACCAAACATTTTTCTCAGTGCATAATAATTTTATAATCTACTCTAAAAAAACAACGCTTTCAAATAAAGAAAAAAAATTGAATTGAAGATTTAATTTTTAGTTTTTGTTGCTACTACTCCCTTGTTTAGACGATAAATTGACATGTTGCTTCAACGACCCGTCCACACGTTCCATTTAGTCATTAAATTCTGTGACATGCCCACATAGGGGCAATATTCTGTAATTTCATGTTAAAGGTCGTTACGTTATAACAAAAAATCTTCATTATTTTTCATTAAATTAAGATTTATTATTACCAAACAATTTTTAGTGCAAAATCTGTTAAATTAAACCAATGTTTAACTAATATTGGTATTTATCTGAGCAGAATAAAATACAATTTTCTCTAAAGCGATGCTCAATGATAACCTTGCTGGCTGCATCAAGTATTTTTTTTAAATTACTAATTAGTCTGAAGAAGGAAACGAGTAAATTAAGAGGATACTTTGAATGCTGAATAACCATTATACACATAGGTATCGTTGAGAAGCAGTGAATTAAAACAGAAAAAAAGCAAAGCGTAGGAAATAAGAGACGGCAAAATAAAAATGAGTGTAAAATCAATGTTGTGCTTTGTATGAAAATGCACATACAGACAACATTTTCTTCATCAAGTGCATAACATTTTTCAATCCTACAAAACCAACTTTTGCGCAAAATAGCTAAAGAAATTTTGTGCAAAATTTATTTAAATTATTTAATTAGCTACGTTACTTATAGAATCTGTAAAAATATTAGCGAAAGTAGAGCACACCAAATTGGATGGGATTATCTGTCTCTCGTAAAAGCTTATAAGGACAAAGATGAAAGCAGAGTGAGAATGAGTGACATTAACACCCAGAGAATGACGTAAAAAAATTCTGCGAGAAAAATCCAACGTCTGCTCGAGCTGAGATTTCAGGTTTTGAAAGTAAAACTTTAAGTACTGCAAGTGGAAAATTTATCTTTTTTTCCAAGAGGGAGGATATTATTCACTTACCAATATTCTTTTTTATTCTTTCATGTAACCCCTTTCAATGCTTTCATCCACTTCTTACCCAATCCATCCTTCCCTAACATCTTCACCTCATTCTCCTGCCATCTTCCTTTGTCATCTGCCTCTTCCCATTCACATATTCTGCACATTCTGTTCTCCTTCTTTTCCCAATACATCCCTTTCCTTACCTAGTTTCCCAATCTAAAACTTACTATTCCTGTCCATCTAGTCTCTTCTTATCCTTTTTCTAAATACTTTGATACTCCCTCTTTTTTATCATCTTATACCATTTATTATATTTGTATTCACCAATCATCCCCCATATTTTCAAATAATTGTCTTCCCCTATTTTTTTTTTCAATTCTTCCTAATTTACTCCAGTCCCTTCTCCTATATCCCTCGTCCTCAAGAACTCCCTTCTTTTTTCTTCCCATCTCGTTGATTTCCCTCCCTTAGCTTCTCCTCAAACTTCATTCCCTCGTACCCGCTCTAATACTTAATTTATCCCTCTGCGCTTCTTCTCTAACCATATATCCAGGCGTCCTCCAGTCTACTCTTAGTATCCACCTATACCTTTCTTTTTACCTATCAATCTCTTCCGTTCCCTTCCATCTCCAAATCTCTGCTTCGTATCCTAATACCGGTCATACCAGCATACCAAATACTGACATTATCCTTCTCTAATCTCTTTTTCAACCTTTTTCTTCCTATTCCTCATATTTTATCTTATATGAGCTTTATTATCTTCATTTGTTTGCAAGGTATACTCCAAATATTTAAACTCCTTTACTTTTTCTATCTTGATTTCCTTTTATCTCGCAGTCCATTCTTTTTTCTTTCCTGTCCTTTTCTAAACATCATTATCTTTGTTTTTTTAACATTCAAGCTCAACTTTCTTTCATTTAAGTATTTCTCCAAGCCTGTAATCAAGCTTACCTATCCCTTTCTCATCCACTGCCATCAGCACTATATCGTCCCCTCTTTCTCCATAACCTTTCCTATCTTGACTCGGTCCAAAGAGTCAAATGCTGTCTTTAAGTCCACGAACACTGCTGCCATTTCACCTTTCCCCCTTTCAATCTTCTTATTTGCCAGATAGTTCAGAACATATATGTCGTCCATCACACCCATTCCTTTCCTAAAGCCTGTCTGATATGGTGGCACTATCTTTCTTTCCTTATTTTTTTATAATAATATAATAGTATAATCTTTAACCTCCTTCCCTTTGTCCTTTTACACTACCAGTGCTACTACTCCCTTTTCCATAACTCTGGCCAACCCTCGCCTCCCTACTTTACTGCACATTCTCCATGTCCATTCGTTTTGTTCTTTCCCTTTATGTTTCCAGACTTCATTTGGAGTCTCATATACACCCGGTGCCTTTCCATCTTCCATTATTCCTAAAGGCCCGGCTATTTCTTCCCTTATTATGTCCTCTTCCTCGTCTCTCTTTCTACCATCTTTTCCTACATTCCTCACTTTCTTCTTTACTTCACCTAGCAAATATATAAAATATGTTTTCCATTCTAACATCTCAATATCCTGGTTTACTCTTTTCCTCCTTATTACTCCATATTGACTACCCTTCTACCCTTTTCTTCCGTCCTAGTCTCCTCCGCCTCCTCTTCAAACCGTTTATTTTCCTCCTCTTTTTTTGCACACATCACAGTATACGCTTTCTTTGTTCTCCTATATTCTTCTCCAGTGCTTTTCCCTTTTCTGGTGTAACTATCCATTTTGATCCTTCTGTATCCGTTTTTGTGCATTTCTATCCGTTTTTATACTTATACGTTTCAATCCTTCATTCTTTATCCGCGACTCAATCCTTATCTACCCGCCAACTACTTAGATCTGATTACGGATTAAACATTGATCCGTTTCAATCAATGCTTATGCTCTTTAATCCTTTCTCTAAAAAATGTATTCTCTTACCGTTCTAATCCATGAATGTCTATCCGCAACCCTATCCTCGTCTATCCGAGACCTACTTTGACATTCCTTAATATCTATCACGGATAGGATACCCATCCGTGCCAATCATTACCTATCCTCATTAATCTGTTCTCCACGAAACATATTGCTTAATCGTTCCAATCATCTCCTTTAAGGCCTCCTCGCTTCTTGCTAGCAACACTATGTCATCTGCATACGCTAGTGACCAAATTCTAACCCTTCCTATCCTGACTCCTCCTACCACCCCGGCCTCCAGCTTACTTTCCATATCCGCAATTAAAATCGCAAAAAGCGTTGGGCTAAGCGGACACCCTTGCCTTAACCCCCTATCCATCCAGAATCCCTCCGAAATCTCCTCTCCTCCTCTCACCTTATCTTTGGTCTCTTCATATATCTCCCTTACCCTCTCGATCAGGCCTCTCTCCAGTCCCCTATCCTCAATCGCCTCTCACAACCTCCCACAACCTCCCCCTATCCACCGTAGAAAGCGCGCCTTTGAGATCCACAAAAAACGCGTACACTCTCGACCCCTTCTTCGTGAATTATCTATCCACTACGTGCTGCAGAACGTAGATATTATCGATAGTACTCCTACCCGCCCTAAAGCCCGCCTGCGTCTCCGGAAATATTCCTTTCCCCTCGACATCCTTCCGCAGTCTCTCCGCCACCACCATCGCGTATACTTTATACGCCGTATTCATTAGCGTAATCCCTCTATAATTTCCCTGTCTATCCCTATCTCTTTTTCTGTACAGTGGCACTATTAACCCTTGTCTCCACCTTCCGGGGA